>PQXK01000365.1:0-25575 GCA_004786245.1 Botrytis hyacinthi | reverse complement strand
TGTGGATGCCTTAGGCAACCACCCTCCATATAGTCGGCGCCTCCTCGCCTCCTCCTGCACACCTTGTAGAATATCATATATCTTACCTAGTACCTATCCTTTGCACCGTGATACAATGAATCTCTCAAATCCCTCACAATCCAACTAAAGCTCTTTCACAATCAACTTTAGTGAAATCTCGAATAACTTGTTATTAATCAAGCTCCCCTATATTTATATTCGAAACTATATTAACTTTAACTAAAAGTATAAAGAGATTAGCTTATGAAAATACACTTTTGAATACAGAGATTTGTATATTTCGAAAAGCAAATGAGGTATTAAGCAAGTATCGATACACGAAAAAAACTCAATTACATTAAGGAGGAATACTTACCAAACAAGAAGTTCTTAATATATTATCTTAACAAAAGATTGATATTCAGATTCAATATAACAAGTATCAAAAAGAGGGTAAATCTAATAAAAAAGCATTTTTTATTCAATATTATAATAAATACGAAAAAACAAATTATAATATAAGAATCTGTTAAAACAATATAATAGATCCTAAATTGTTAGATTCTGAATAGTTTTAATTAATTGATTTAATTATTGTTAAATAATATAGGTTTAAAAGTATAAATTGAGGTAAAAGTGATGTATGTACTGATATGGTGCACGCACTGATAAACTACGTTATTGTTTATACATATATGTGGAGTGGAGTACAGAGAAGGTGTCTAGGTAGACTGAGGATTTAGGAGTCAGGTAACAACGATACACTCACTCACTCCCCCTCTCACTCACGGTATGATGTATATAACCATTGTAATAAGTATCTCCTTTCTCTCTTATTTTCTTCTCATGAACGGCGGTGTGTGTACAGGTAGTTGTACTATGTATGTACCAAGCTAATATAATTACATGGCTCGAGCATGGTACAATTTGTATGATGGACCTCAGTGATAATATACACATGTGAAAGAATATGATACTTTTATGATAAATTATGATACAGATCATATAATATGTCGATTATCAATTGAGTATGCGTTAAAACCCCTCAATTATCCTCCGAATGACCAATTGGATGTCTCCTCTGATCTCTACTTATAATCTTTCCGTCCACCTCTTCGTGTATTGAAGCCGCCACGCGAGCCACCAAAATGAAGCCATTGTGAAGAACCTTGGAAACCATTGATGATTGATTATTGAACCCTCTCTCAAGCGTCAAGACTCAAGACTCAAGACTCAAGACCTCCTCCTCTTCCTCTTGACATCTATCTCCCGTCCACACCTACAATAAGTGGATCTATAATTTGCTGTATGAGATATGTATGGTTGGTGTGCTGTCGGATCACATCTACTTTGAGCATTAGTTCAAGTGTTGTAACCCCACTCACCTCGTCTTCATTTGTCACTCACGGATGATGGATCGAATGCATTCATGAAGTTGTGACATGTATGCATAGGTACCAAGGGAATGCCACGTTTTGATGCCGGAATATCCATGTGTGTATGGTTGTGTGTGTGCGTGTGTGTGCGTGTAGGTGCGGGCAATGTTGTGTGAGTGGATTTCCTAGGTATTCACTGTCCGCTCTTATGAGTAGCTCGTGACACCATACCATTACATTCACTATTTACCCTACTCTTCACATCGCAAGTTTTTGCATCTTGCATCTTGCATTCTGCATCCTGCATTTGGCATTTGTCTTACCATACCATTCGAAAACATTACCCAATCCATAACTTTTGCTCACTGATTACCGTTCCGGTCGATTAATGCAACTTAAATCTCCGATGAGACTTACATAGATCACTTGCACGGAGCACTCTACAAATCAAGCCACCCAATCGTCATTATCATGGAGAAATCCCCAGAATCATTGGCGCAAGAGATTGCAAGTATGAGGGAGCAATTGAGTAAAGTCAGTGAAGCAATTGATGCCTATGAATCAGCAGCCACTCAAAATCTAGCCAAAAAAGATATTCAATCCAAAGGAGAGATCAGCCAAAAGCATGTAGAGCTTTTCATGGAAACGGATAAGCTGGTAAGGAAAGTAAGGGGTCCGGTGGATATGGTATTTTCCAATTTTGAAAACGTGAGTCTACTAGTGTTTGGCAATACAGGTCTGGCTTTCATGAGGGATATCAATCACGATGATGAGTCTTTGCTATTGAGTGGTGACATGTGTGGGTAGAGCAGGGGAAATATGCAAGCTGACTTAAAGATTCGTCACATATGAATAGTCAGTACATTCAGGAACTTTGAGAGCTGTTTTGGAAATGGGTGTGTTTGATGCTTTACCCACCGATGGTTCATCATCCAGTGCTACAGCATTGGCGGAGAAACTCGGCGTAGAGAAAGAACTGCTGGGTAAGTGTTTACGTTCCACATTAAACATGCTTTTTAACTGAATTTGTACCAGTTCGATTCATGCGAGTCCTTACGGCCGTAGGACCATTTGCGGAGACAGGGGAAGAGGAATATGCTCATACACCATACTCCATGGTGTATATGGCCCCAGAACTTAGGGGAATATTCAAATTAATGTCAGGAAACCATTCCACCATAGCCCATCCCGCATCCTTCCAAGATGCTTCACAAATTGCCATTACTTTATTCTAACGCAAATCAATAGGTTTGATGAATACAACCTCGCAAATGCTCGAATGTACGAGTTTTTCCGCGAGAATGGCTTCAAGAGTCCAGAAGATCACCTACTGAATCCATATTGCTTCGCGCACCAAACTGGGGAGAAAAACATGTGGGAGCACATTGGAGCATTCCCGGAGCGATTCCAAAACCTGAATTTGGCCATGATCGCCCAGACCGTAGCCACGAATTGGACGGTGGGCATATTTCCATTCAAAGATGAGTTGAAAGAGATTGAATCCAACGATGACACTGTGTTAGTCGTCGACATAGGTGGCGGCAGTGGACATGTGACAAAGCAAATCATGGAATTCGTTAAAGAAATTCCGGGAAAAGTGGTGCTTCAAGAACGAGACGAGTTGATCGATGCAATTGGTCATACAATTCCCGAAGTTACGACCATGAAGTATGATTTCTTCACACCTCAACCTATAAAAGGTAGTGTCAATTTCTCTTTTCCTTGTGGAATATGTGCCTTGGGTGTGTTATGATTAACAACGATCAGGAGCCCCAATATACTACATCCGTCGATGCTTGCATGACTGGCCAGATGTTGATTGTGTACGCATTCTGAAAGTAATTGCCGATGCAATGACACCTGACAATTCAAGACTGGTAATCTCGGAGATCGTTCTTCCACCAATTGCCGCCGATGTCGAAGCTGGATGGATGGATATAACGATGATGACGCTGAGTGGACGTGAGAGAACGGAAAAGCAGTGGGTAAACTTGCTCACTCTATCGGGATTGAAGCTTCGAAAAATCCATCACGGTTCCGGGACAAATTATGCTGCAGTCGAGGCGATTCTAGCGTAAATATTTTTGGGAAATTCGAATGTTTAGAATAATCAGTCATAGACGCTGCCAATAGAAAAGCGGGTGGCATATAATATGGGGCATGAAATACAAGAACCTATGCCGACTCTAAGTATGTTCCTGCAAGCCAAACAAGTGAACATCCTGCTAAAGCCCATGCGCCCACAGCCTTCTTGCCCCACCAAGAGTCATCTACTTCAACCTTCGCAGCACGTATTTTGCGAGTCGGGCGATTTTCTGAAAGTGATGCAGAGGACGTGGCATTCTTTTCAGCCGTTTCAGTTCGTTCACGCAACTCAGCAATCTTCTTACCCAGTGAGAGTAGGTCCTCTTTCCATTCTGTGTCGTTTGCAACCTTGTCAACTTCCACATTTTGCACATTCCCGAAGAAATCCATCAGCAGTCTTTCTCTACCTCCTTGCTCTCCACCTGGGAATAGGTCCCATCTAACACCTGGATGCGAATGAATTTTAGATTCATCATAACTATCAAATAAATCGCCCAGCGTCTTTTTGCTTCCAGGTTCTCGAACCTGAGTTTCAAGGAAGTCTAGATTGTAATATGTATATCGATCAATGACTGCTACCCCAACATCATTATCTGCATGATGAGAGTATGATGATTGATCAATTTCTGAAGAGCCCGTCGCAATGATATTGGGAGAGTAGAATTTGCTGTACATGGTATTCGCTTGGCAAGTATCGATCATGAAGAGTAATTCATGGTACCTTTGGAATTATAATTAGTATATGCTTTACTCTGAAGTCGAAGTCAAACAAACCTCTTTTTCTCCCACATCTGCTCAAATGCATCTGCCAAATCAAATGCACTAATTTCCTCTGCGTCTTGGAATTTCAAGAACTCATTACCACCATGGCCTGTCATGTAAACCAAGATATTGCTTCGATCGTCCGTCAAAAGCCTCTTACTTCTCGGCATCTCTTCACCAACTCTATCCGTCAGTAGTCGAATAAAGTTCTCTACTGTAACCTCGTATCCTCTGTAATCCACCTCAATATTGTCTCCGTATAAGTCCACCGCGCGATCGGCGTTACTATAGACTGTGCCAGGAAAGGCATTCCGAGGATTGCATGCCATATCGTCGGGTAACATAAGAATGATTTGAGAATCTGGAATTCCTAGTCGTTTGACGGTACGATAGAGAGAGAGAACATTCGCTAAATGTCGATAATTGAACCAGAATCGCGAAGTTGATACGAGGACTGCCCAATTGCTTGTATGTTCTGCGGTTGCAAGTAAAGGTGCGAATAGAGGCGCAAACACCAGAGGAAGGTGGATGAAGTTGGATAACCTCATGATGGAATTTATATCGATATCGAAATGGATTTATTTTTCAGACTTTTCTTTTATACTCTGGCAACTTGCCAAACTTGTCAAACGTTTTGTGCAATCAATGTGATCTTCTAGGGATGATTTCTTCAAAGTCAGTTAGAAAAGCACAGGCGCAGCAAGAGCTTACCAATCGTCAGAGCTTCCCCTGGGCGCGTCAGCACGTTCACAATTACGTTCTTGAAAATTAATGCCTTAAATAACTTTCTGCCTTTTATTGAAGGCTTGAAACTAACAACTGCTCTGACATGCCCCGCCCCGCGCGACCCGCGTTTCAAACAATTCTCAGACACTTGAGTTAATTCCAAGGTAATTTTGCACTAAGTATTTGTTGTACATCGACGGCTCATTTTTAAAATCCCTTTCACAATCACCTCAACGAGCCATCTTTACCATTGACTGTATGCTCTGCTATCGAAGCTTTCTCAGCAAATAACAATGGGTAGGCCGCCGGCTGTTATCATTGTTGTCAGGTAAGAGATCTCCAACGGTTCAAATTGCATCATCACCAAATTGGTTTTTCGTTTTCTAGTCGTGTTAACCAATGTTTAACATTACCGTTTCACATACTATCTTCCTCGAAGACTCTTTTGCTGGCAGTAACATCTAACCCTTCATATAGACATGGTGCTCGCCTCGATCAAGCAGATAATCAATGGTATCTCACAACTCCGACTCCATACGATCCGCCTCTTACATATGGTGGATGGTCGCAATCAAGAGCTCTCGGTGCCCGTATAGCTAGCATCCTACGAACTCGCGAGACAGATGATGAGTTTGTTGCTCGAGACGTTCAAAATGGAGGTAAAAACAGAAAGAGAAGGCACAAAGTCATTATACATACCTCGCCATTTTTGCGCTGCGTCCAGACATCAGTTGCCATAAGTTCTGGCCTCGCACAAAACCCGGGTCACACACATCACTCTCAGCGATCTCCTTCCACGCATTATCAACACAAAAGTTCGCAGATGCACTCGTCACCCAGAGTTCGTCCGACTACATCAACAGACTCGCCTAGACTAGCCCCACTCCTGGAGACTACAAATATTGCGTCAAGTTCGAGTAACAAGATTATCGGACAAACTGAAAACATAAAAAGATCGATAGTACGAGTTGATGCATTTCTCGGAGAATGGCTGGCTCCGGATTACTTCGAACATATCACTCCGCCCCCAAGCTCTATTATGATGGTAGCTGGTGCTAAAGCCGATTTGTTACGAAGAGAGGATCACAATAGGTTGATACATGTGCGAGACTTTTCCGCCCAAGGTTCATCCTTCCAACCATTTCCGGGTGGATGGGGAAGTCCTATTACAGCCGAGAAAAAAGAGTTCCCATCCGTGTCGAGTTTGAGCCATGCGTTACCCAGAAGAGATCGAACGAGCAGTTTGAGTAGCGTGGGAGGTGATGGTAGTCGTCAAGGCTTGAAGGCTGATGGTCATCTGCCCACTTCTGAACACGGCATTTATCAACCACCTGTTCCGAGTTATGCAATTTCTACGTCTGATCCTATACCACCTGGATATGCTACGCACGCTAGAGATGCATGTGTTGATGTTGATTATCAATGGGACAGTATGCGCGAGCCTTTGAGTTGGGGAAATGGTGGCGAATACGGTGAGGAATGGCCCTCGATGCATAAAAGATTCCGCAAAGGCCTCCACAGCATGTTAGATTGGTATAATACCAGTGAAAATTTTGATAGAATGGCAACCAAGACTCCTTCTAGTCCAGAGCTTGGAAAGCACTTTTCCATTGACGAAGATCAGGAAGATGAAGATACGGATTTGGTTCTCATCCTGGTCACTCATGGCGCTGGATGCAATGCCCTCATTGGTGCCTTGACCAATCAACCCCTCTTGATGGACGTCGGTATGGCATCATTAACTATGGCCGTCCGAAAACCTACTACCGAAGAAATCCCCGCTTCATCCCCCGGTGCAACATCTAAGGCTCATTCTCGTACAAACTCGAAAAATTCATTAATTGCAAACGAATATGATATAAAACTATTAGCAAATACAGACCACCTTCGATCTACTCCGAACAGTACTGTCTCTTCCCGCAATCCTTCCATCGCAAACCTGTCTACATTCCGTGAACGTCAACCTGCAGATCCAAATCGATCCACGACTGTAAACTCCAGTCTGGGCAGTATCAGAAGAACAGCAAGCGTAGCGAGTTCCCAGCCTCGCACGTTTACACCGGCTAGGCAATCATCTATTGGGCTTTGGAGCGCCACTCCTCCGCTTAGAGAATCCGTCGATGAAAATGATGACACGGATGGTGATAGCATGATATTGAATTTTGGAGATGATGGAACGAACACGAAAACACTGGTCTCATCGACATCGACATCGGCCATTGAAGGTGATAATAAAGCAACCGTGGCGAAGAACCAAGAAATAGAAATAAGTGCAGTAGAGGAAGATGAAGTTGCTCCCTTGGGATTATGGGGTTCACCAAGACTACAAGCAAGTTCGGGCCCGGTTGTAGATCCTGGACATGCGCCAAAGAGAAGGTGGACGGTTAACGAAAGGTCATAATTGTCCACTGACATCAAGGAATGAGGTCATTCAATATGCGAATGGAGAGAAAGAAAATGAGAGAAAACTCACCCGGGAATTGACGATACCGCAGCATGGATCGATAGCTCTTCTCGTGCCTAGGGTAGGGTAGGACATGGATGGATGGATGGGTGGAAGAATAGACTTTTGTGAACTTTTATTAGTTGATCATTTTCATTGGAGCGTGGCGTGGGCGTACGGTGTTCAATAGGTTTAAATGGGATAAACCAAAGGTGTGCACGGATATGATAGCATGGCTAATCCAAACGATTTCATGTAAACAAGTGCTCGCAAGCGATCTGAGGAATGATATGCCGGGAACATCGACTGGAAGATTTTTGGTCATTGCATATGTTAATTAGGATAAGGGATCACTAGTGTAGCATCGGACGTAGGGTTATCTTTTTAATCAAATGTTATTCCACTCAAGATTTCTATTATGATTATCATTATTGTTACTATTATGTCACCCCCGGGTGAAGCTATGAGAATGAATGCGAGATGCCACCACCATGAGACATACACTTTCTGTGACTATCAGATGTTAGGTAGAAAGTCAAAATCATATTAGATTGAACATCTTAGGCAAAAAGACTTATTTTCCGAGATTCGACATAGCAACAACCATTCACCAAGTCACAATCGAATGGTGGCAAATATCTATAATAATGATTAGCGGAAGTCTTTTCAAGAATTTGAATCATGTTTAGAAAAGGTGCTGTATCCCGTTGCTCATTCTCAAAAGTGGTTTGTTCTTCATCAACGACCCGAAGGCTATATGAGTGGTGCATGAAACTCGTGTCTAATCATTGCGGGGTTGTGTGGAAAGTCAAAATAAAATTCAAGGGAAACGTACTGTGTCTCGAAATGGTCCACCATAGGACTTTGCATATTGCGATCAAGACAGCATATGGTGACGCATGGGTTGATGTCCTTCCCCGCACTGAAGTACGCAGTCCGATTGGAAGATCTCAGCAAAATGATGTGAAACAATATGGATGATTGAGATTTTGAGAGTCGTCGAGATGATTCACCAAACAATAATGACACAGGTGATGGACTGTCACTATGTTCTAAGAGAAGATTGTTAGCTGCATTCAACTTGAGTATGAACAATTAACATAAAATGTAGCTGAACAATCAGAGAGGCTCGCATGCGTAATATTTGTAACCATGTATTTTGTCTTCAAGACTAATCGATTTTTTACCATCATCATAAAGTTTC
The DNA here is from genome assembly GCA_004786245.1 of Botrytis hyacinthi. NCBI lineage: Eukaryota > Fungi > Ascomycota > Leotiomycetes > Helotiales > Sclerotiniaceae > Botrytis > Botrytis hyacinthi. The sequence goes on along the minus strand of PQXK01000365.1, from coordinate 16,979 downwards.
GTATCAAAATGTGCAGAGAAAAAAGAGCACCGAACTTACCAAAGTTTACGATATCCCTCAATCATCGTCGTCATCAAACTCATCCAGTTGGAATACCTTTGGTCTCTCGGCGCCGACGCCTGCGCCTGCACCAGCACTCATAGCGTTATTCCTTCTCTCCATATCCGCTCTGTGTTTCTCTTCTTCTTTCAATCTTTGTGCCTCTTTCTCCCTCTCTAACTCTTCAGCTTTCTCTCTCTTCTTCTGTTCTTCAAGCTCGGGATCCCATCCTTCAGGATCAATCCCACCGTCAAGCAATGATTGGATATTGGCTAATGCACCCCCTCTGATATCCTCTTCACGAGCCCATGGCTGGAATGGACGGTCATCGAGTTTCGTGTTAAGAGCCTGTACAATATCTGCATCAAGGGCCGTTTGCGACTGAGGAGGCTGTTGTGATGCTTGGCCTTGACTTGGAGCGGGAGGGTTGGATCCATTAGGAGTCACTGAAGGGATATCTGTATCCATAGTGTTGCCATTCGCTCCGTTACCAGTCACAGTAACACTGGGTGTAGCGCTTCCATTTGTCGCAACTTCTTCTTGCTTCGGCGATGGTGTTTCATGTTTAGAAGATCGAATCTCTGGCGGAGCTGTGTATTTGGAAATTCTTCGCGCATAGCTAAGAAGTTCTTCATACTCTACTAGATTCTTGTTCTCTGGATAGTCAGAGGATGGGGTGCTGAGAAGTTCACTTCGTGTGCTAGTAAGAAGGATGAGAAAGTCGCGAATTTTCGTATCGAGGGCTGCAGAGGTTGCATGGAGAGTACCAAGCTTATGGGTATTCTGCTGATGCTGGTTTACTGTGAAGAGATTGTTAACAGATAAAATCAAATGGCAGGTACTAAAATGGCGGAATAAGTATGGAAGGCTAGACGTACAAAGTGATAATCCATCATTAAGCTCTTGATCCGCAAGAACAAGGTCTTGGGCTAGAGCAGGTACAGGACTATACTTGGAGATTGAAGCTATGAGATTGACAAGAGCCTTTTCAACGCGATCGAATCGTGCATCAATTATTTTGTCCATCTTGGAATGTTTCAAATAAGGAAGGGGGGAGGTGGGAGGAGGGTTGTTGTGTGTTTATGACATGTTTGTGCTAGTATCGATATCCTATAAATAGGAAGTCGAAGGATGGAAGCGATATAAAGCCGTTCCGAAGAAAATTGGTTGTTCGACACCTAACAGATGTGAAATGTTCAAAGAATTAAGAAAAAGTTTGAGGAGAAAAGTATGATTAATAAAAAAAATGAATAAAGTATTTTAAAGAATTTTACTCAATTTATAGAATTTTTCGGGATCTCTGAAGAAGAAAAAATAAGCGCAGTCCCCACCATAACCTAAGCGCTAGGTTGAACAACAGTACCAATGTCACATGATATCCAAGTTGCACTGAAGACTTTCTTTCCTCAACAATTAAAAAGAAGTCCTCACAAACCACATCATCTTTCACAAGATACACGAAATGGTAATAAAACGACCCCGAGAGACGGTGCTGGAACCGGCAAGGGGTACTGACACATTCTTCAGTAAGTGCTCATGGCAGCAGAAAGATATGGTTAACAAAATTAGGTGATCCAGAGCAATAATTTGCGGAGAAGATAATGTCGCGTTCACATACTTGCATTTTGTTCAAGTCATTATAAAACCCTAGAAAGTTGCCAAGCTCAAGGCAGATACAATTGATGTCAATGCCTCAAACGGCTCAAAGCTATGCTATGCTCAGCGAACCCACCACCTACCTTCGTTTGACGACTCTCGGGCTATTGAATCAAAGGAACAAGTATTTCTTTAATGTTTCTTTATTGTCGGGGAAATCCCAAAGCTTGAAGAAATGCGTCTACGCCGATACTTTGTGTCAATACCGATGACAATAGCATCCACAAGTCCATGAGTGAAATTCGTCGAAATATTGAAATTTATCCTCAAAACATTAAGTAGGCGCCTAATACTCCCTAAATCTGTGGCATTGTTCAGAGCTTCATGAACAGATCGACCTTGTCCTTGGTAGCTGGTATGTTGAAGCCAAAGTCTGCATTCTACGATTGACCAGTCGTTCTGAAATTGACTATTTGATGTGATACCTGGAAGATAGTCGTCTCCATTAAATAGGAGCTCGATTTTCCTTTTGTAAGTGCCGGATCTTTCCTCTGAGGTCACTCAAGTGGTTCATTGTTGTTAAAGTCGTTTTTTGGGCTGTTATCAATGGAGGAGAACCCTCTTAGTTGAGACATGTCGATACAAGGTAATTTTTCGTTTGATGATGAGGTCTCTATTTATAAATAACAAGACGCATGTTCGTTTGGTGACTATCATGTCTTGTAAGGGTTGATGATGTGTTTCGGAGTATCAAAGTCATCATTAAAAACGTGTTCAAAACAGTGTTCATTTGGAAATTCTTAATTGAGTATTTTTTCTTTGAAACTTAGATGCAAGATTCGTTGGGGAATAGTTTCTCTTCCAAATTCGGATTCTCACCTAGTTTAAGTGAATTAATGCACGAGTACATATAATTTTGAACGGCAACTTTTTCTTATAGCTTGTAGAGCATAAGATGTATGGAGTGGACGCAGGATCGAATGTACACCCCGTCGTACTAATGAAAGTAGTTTAATAATCTTCTCTTTCACCAAGTTTCCGCACTTGCATGGTTACTATAATGTATCTCTGTATCTTGATATATCGTGTAAAAAAAGACGCTTTCGTCAGCCATATGTCATGCAGCTCTTATTAAAGCTGATTACAATCGATCCGCCTCTGGCAAAAAGGGAATATACTAAACTAATTAGTTAAGTCGAAAGCATTAGCTACTTCCAAAAATCCATGGTACCGACTGCTGAACTCTTTAATTTTGAGACTTCCAGAAGCTCGTACATCACAAAGGTCGCACTTCAAGTTTATTACAATATGATTTAGAGAACTATGGTCAGACTCATCACAGGCAATCGATCACACTCTACGAAACGCTCACAACGTACCTCGGTGGTGATTATGACGTCTTCATAATAGGTATGCTGTATTCATTGATATTGTGTCTAATCTATTCTAGGTTCTAGAGCTATGAAAGCTATATGCAATATGTGCGTATGCTAGTGAGCTAGCGCTCACACGCGTATATTCACTCGTATCGCAACAGTATTTGTTCTAAAATAATGGCAGATAATGAAGGAAAAATGAGAGATGTGGGATTTTATTTTATATTGTTGATTATTTAAATTGTTTGCTTGACCTTCGGCCGAGTACCAACTATGTCAAGAGAGAAAGCAGAACAGAGACAATGAACTACACATCATGACTCATTTTCGTTTGAATTGGATGAATTTTCGCCACTATTGCCGCTCTCATCATTGCCTTCGTTCTGATCAGCTTCATTGTCATCTGCGGATTCAGATTTACTTGTAGTTGGCTCTGATTCTTTGGAGCTACCCTTTCCCTTGTCCTTCTCAGCATCCTTTGCAAGATTGATGAGACGAGCGCGAGCCCACCTGAGGAGCTCTTCACGACGTGCTGCATCAATTTTAATCCTCTGTTCAAAAGCATCTTTGTCAGTTACCATATTGGCACAATAGTAATAGGCTTGAGCTGGGCAACCGAGCCAAATGAAGAAGTCAATCGTACTAAGATGTCCTTCACCAAAGCCGATCGGCTTTGCGACATCTTGTCGTAGTTGCGCCAACAATTCATCATGTTTGGCAAAACAAGCTTTTTTCACGAACTTAATACATACATGTATCCTGTTGAGAATAGCTCCAGGATCAAGAGAGCCATGGTGGTGTCGAAATTCAACGGTACGTATTCCATCTTGGTAAGGTGTTTTTAGACCCTCTAGGTTGAACGCGAGGGGACTTGTCATCGATGACTCACCAAAATCTTCAATCAACGATTCATTATCGGTGTACCCTAGGATCTTTTCAAGAACTTCGACTCTTGTGAGGTCAGGATTCGCCATACAAAAACGACCTGTTGAAAAAGGAGGGCACCAGTCACCTGATACACGATCTGGTGAAAAGATTAATTTTGTTTGTGGCTCATATGTGTACGCAATAGCTAAAATGTGTTGAAGTATTAGGAATTGAAAGCCGTTGAACGAGTTACCTACGTGAACATGTAAGCCTGCAGTCTCATCAACACATACCCTATAGTTTCCTCTTACCGTTCTTAACACTTCTCTGATCGCATTTCTGGCCGGTTCAGTGTAATAATAGGGAGGAGAAGTTATCTCCATTCCATTTCTGTGGTATATTTTACTCTTATTTTCAGCAGGCCTGAGAGTGTCATCGCCAACAGTTGTATCCTCTTTCAAAATTCAACATGTTATTGACTCCTCATCTGTCATATCATTACTCGTGATAACTGCTGGTATACCGACAATCGTCAACTTCTTGAGGATATCACGATTGATAGCTTCTTTATCAGGGAATTTCTCGCTATCTACCTCGCGAGGATCTTTAGGATGAGGATCAGGCTTATCTGCATCCACTGTAGCGAAGATAAATTCGAGTTCGAGGCCGAATGTAAGACCAATCTCGCCCTTCACTGGGGCAGTGTCTGAAATGTCTTTTTGTGACAATGTATCTGAAATTGATGTTAATCTGTTAGTTGTTGTGTGTTAGGGCTTATTAGAAACAGGTAAAAGGTTGGTGAATCTACTTGCGCAACTCAATGAGCATTTTAAGTAAGTTGACAAAGGCATTGTTTTGTGGCAATTGTACAATCCGAAGGAAATTGGAGACTTCTCATTGATTTATGATAATGCTTTGTTCACTTGTTATTCTCAAATAAAGGAACTACTACAAAATATTAGTTCAATTTTACTACAGCTCGCGACTGCCAGGATATTATATTATTCATAATGACGATAATTCGCTCGCTCTGAGAATAAGAATGATATAAAATCCCTCACGTGTATACTAGATTCATGCTGAATTACACTATCAGCTGAAGCATAGGAATTCCAATCAGCACAGGTTGAATTCAATAAGTCGCCGTCCAAGAGATCAACTAGATCACTCTCTCTTTCCATAATTTGGACTACCAATCCTTCTGAAGTATGCCAAGAAATATGAAAATGCATAATCCAGGCCTGAATGGTGAGAAATCATATCAGTTTTCTGAATTTTTCGAAGAAAAATCTACACATATGAACTTCTAAACTTACTCCTGGATTATCTGTATAAAAAGCCATCACAACCCATCCTGACCCTGGCAAAAGTACCACATCTCTTCTTGGTGCATTAACTCATGTCAAATTGGCTGTTTCCCAATCGTAAGTTCCAGTACCTTGGCCCAAAACTCAAAAATCGTGTCCATGGAGGTGCATGGGGTGTGATTGGGCATTGGTTGTTTCAATTATCCAATAAACCCAAACGTTAGATTCTGGTAACAGGTCGTATATATCTTTAAATGCCAATGCCGCATCGTTAGGCCTTCCAGTGTAACGAGCCGCAATAACCAGACAAGGATCTCGTGCCGGTGGTGAAGGCATGATCATCATAAGACCAGCCGTTGTATATTGATCGTTGTCCATTAACTTTTTCATGACAGAAGTTACTCCGCGAGCACGATCAAGTGGAAAGACAAAACTTCCAACCCAAATGACACTTTCATCGTTTCCAAGATTCTTCAAAGGATGAATCTTTATGACGAGCTGTGTTATGAGACCAAAATGTTGTCCAGCTCCGCGTATGGCGTGAAGAAGATCCGGATTTGTGTCATCAGTGACATTGATCAATTCCCCATCTGCAGTTATTACACGAGCAGAGATAACTTGTTCCGAACCAAAACCAGTAATAGAAGAAGTAATGGAACAACCACCACCAAGAAAGTATGGGATAGCGCCTACCGTGTTACCGTTTCCTAAAGCTAAATACAACATTAACTACACTTCCTAAGAGTTCTGGAGGTAGATCAAATAATGTATACTAGTGAAGAACTCAGCCTCCACATGATCTACTGCAACTTCTTTAGAGAATATACTCCCTTTGATGATTGCTGTGCCAGACTCTACGTATACCTCTATACCCTTGTATAAACTTAAATCAATGATGATGCCGTCACTTCCAATAGTAGACTATGCACTGTGACCTCCGCTTTTTGTCACGAAAGGTATAGAGTATTTTGATGCCTATTTCACCTATTTCTGTGTTAGGAAGAGACCAATGCTCGGGTGCTTTGAATTCTCACAATATTTTGGCAATCAGTTTCTGAAGTAGGGAGTACGATAGCTCCAGGAGTCTTCAAGTTAATGTCCGTCCATCGCTTTAAATACTCTGCAAAATTAAGATCATTGGGATCTGTCAAGATCTTGCAATTAGAAGTCAAGACTTCTTCCAGCTCCGAGAGTTGAACAAGATCACTCATTTTTAGGGCGAATATTTGGACTTCAAATTATAGCGATGTCCAATAGAAGAAGGGAAATGATTGAAAATACAGGAAATTTTGCAACATAAATATGATTTTGCTTGATAGCAATGTCCTCAATAGAAAAAACTTATAGAATAAAATAGGTAAAACCAACAGTTGAATTATCAATCCCGAGTAATGATAGCACAGCAGTATCCACTGGAATAATATCAGAACAGTAAAGTGCTTACTTGACTAAAAAAGAAAGTCTGGGTCCATAAGCAGACAAAGATAACAACGTAATAGTGATTGCACATGGCCTTTATTGGCAAACTATCGTTTCCAGAACGGCGCGAGCATGACACAATAAAGTGATAATTCATTTTCACTGCGTACTAATACATCCCACCCTAATCAAACGCCTTTGCACCTCACCGTGTCTCTTTGGACCATCGCTATAAATATTTTTAATCATCGCATCACACGGATTGAATTGAAGATACCTCCGAAATCAAGAAAAATCCAGCTTTATGGTACATAGACGACTTGCCTTTCCCTCAAACCCTTCAGCGCGCCCGCAATCTCACATAATCGCACATGTTATGATCTGACAGAGGGCATTGTGACCTAACCAAGTCAAACCCTAATCGATTTTAATAGATCCATAAATCTTCTGGACAAAAGCCCAACAAGCAAAATATCCGATTGAACCTGACGCGCTTATTAGTATCATCTCGTATTAGATTGTTGTGTATTATGGACTTACCAGTAAGGATGAAAAACAAAAACGAGATTAATGCACTATACCCAATGTAAAGTACACTACCCGCCAAGCCACCAAGTTGCAATTTGGTCACCCAGTAGATCATGGCATTTGCAAATACGTAACCAGCGCTAGCACCGGCCGTCATAAATGCTCTCCAATGCCAGTGGTAATTCTCGCTACAAAGCAAGAAATATATCATAAGAACAGTGACAGCAGCACAGGTGATGATCATGAGACCGTAACATAAAAAGAGGAAGCCAAACATGTAGTAAACCTTTGAAAACCAAATGGAGGACATGATGAAGTAAAGTTCAACAAAGATTGCTCCAAATGGTAAGATACCTACAAGAAGCATGGATGGAATTGGACGCATGTATGATGTGGAAGGAGGAATTTGGCGTGGTATTTGGTTGGTACGGACTGGAGACGCGATAGGTGGTTGACGGAATCCAACCCAACTCCCAGCAAACGACAGAGGTAGGGAGAAGAAGAACCATATAGCAACGATGACGAGCATTGTTGTAAATGGTACTGCTCCAGAAGATTCTTTGGCCCAAAGAAAGAGATTAAGGAGGAAAAATGTGCTGAAGACGATACCCGGGACGAGAGTGGGAGTCAAGGCAATGTTGAGCTTCCATTGTTCACCACCGAAAGACTTGTATACACGGGCTGAGGCATATCCTCCGATGAATCCGAGTACGGTATACAGAAGAATCATAATAGTACCAAGAGATCCACGATTGGATGGTGAAAGGAACCCCAAAAGTGCAAATGCAATTGTAAAGCCCGTCATGACAAACAGTTGAGCTCCATTGCCGAGAAATACACTCAAAATCAATGGACGTCCTGGTGTACGAAATACATCTCCATGTACCAATTTCCATCCGGAATCTTCTTGAACTCCGTCTTCGATAGCAGCAGATGTTCCTGATAAGTCATCAAGGTTGATCGAATCGAGTCTGTTATATCTTTGAATGTCTTTTCTCAAAGTTCGCATGAGAATTGAAAGGACTGTGATGACGAGGAATACCACAATGACGGCGGAGTTGATCAGAGAGAACCAATGAATCTTGGGATCAAAAACATGGAGGTATTTGTCCCATCTGGTAGCCCAAGCCGTTGTTGAAGGTTGCCACCAGACACTGTACGAATACGTGACGGCTGTCTCTCCAGATTCTGAAAGTACCACTTGTGGTCCACCAGCACCGCATTCTGGATCCCCTGGATTTTCATTCATTGTCCTCGACGAAGGTTGGACAATAACACCAACAACTCTCATTTGACCAGCAGATACCTCATGATAGTCAATAAAGATATCATAGTGATTGTTCAAGTGCATGTCCTTCTGATCGCCACTCCCCAATGCAAATCCTTGACTATAGAACCTCGTTTGTGTGATTTCATCCTCAATCAATTGTCCCGCTGGTAAACCATCAACCAACCAATTCATCGCAAAACCCTGCTGTATCCTTCTATTCACAAAATGTGCCGAGCTTTGATCAAACTTCTTCTCTTCGCAAAGTTGTTTACACGTTTCGTTGACTCCCATCTTCAGGTTGAAGGGCGAAGTCATGATGCGATCACCGAAAAGAATACTACCCAAACTTTCCGATACATATTCTGGTTTTGGATCCGGTCTACAGAAATGGAAGGCCGGGTGATAGTAATCGAAAGATACTACTGATCTTAATTGGCCATCATCATAAGAGCCGACAGGTGTAAGTCGATTCACGTATAAGGGAACTTTGGCGCCGGGTGAGTATGATGTCGGCGCAACACCAGGAAGGTAGAAAGCTGAGGATAGTTCGGGAGCGACGAAAAGGGTCGCAATAAGGGCCGCAGATGGTTTAAAGTCTTTTAAACGCATGATGAAGAGTATTTACCTGTCGTTTTGTGAGCTTGATACGATTCAAGAGTGAGGTAATAATTCAAGAAATCACAAGGGAAACATTATTTGTGAAAGGGGAGCTTACAAAGATCCAGCCCTTGATCCTTATGTTTAATTTAGCATGAAATGCCAGCAAAGAATTGTTGTGTAAATTCTCTCATATGAAGTGAAGTTGATAATATAACTAACTCATAAAATGTGTTCGAACTTGGAGAAAATAATTATAAAATGTTAATATTGAAATAGATCAACTGGATAAACTTCTTGACTGTTACTCGTTGCTTGCTACTGCTCTAGGGGACTTGAACGGACAACCTTTCAATTAATCTGGCCTCGCCGCAGCGGCCGCATGAAACACGGAAAAGGATTAACATTTGACCGGCGCAAACAGAAATTTATTCCCCTGGACAAATTAATTTTCTTATCGATACAATCAATTAAAATCCTCTTCTTTCTACAAGTGAAATTCTTACATTTCTTCATAACCCGATAAATCATACTCAGCGTTTTCTTACCCACATTACATTCAATTGAAACAAAATTATCGACGAAATTATGGCCGTCGAAACTTCTCTTCCGGCATTATTGACCACTCTTACTCAATCATTGAATTCGGCGATTGAATCAACCCCAGAGAGTTCACTGATCAAACCTCCTACCGATGGTATTTCACTCTTAGATGTGAAAAATGAGCTTCTTCTATCATATCTTCAAAACTTGGTCTTTATCATAATTCTCAAGATCAGGAACCAAAAAGAAGATGTATCAGGCGAGGATGAAGAAGAATTGGATAATGCGGTGGTGAAGAAGTTGGTGGAATTGAGGGTATACCTTGAGAAGGGTGTTCGGCCACTGGAAGGTCGACTAAAATATCAAATCGATAAAGTACTCCGAGCGTCCGACGATGCCATTCGAGCTCTTGCACCTGCACCAAAATCGGTTAGAACTAAAGGTGATGCGCCAAGCGATGAAGACGATTCAGGATCTGAGGATGGTAGTGATGCAGATGGAAATGGACCACCTCTTGAGAGCTCGCAAATTGACGATTTACAATATCGACCAAATCCTTCATCTCTCCTCAGACCTGCCGCTGCTGCAGAAGATGATTCGAAGCATTCCTCTGATGGTATTTACAAACCTCCTCGTATCACTGCAACTGCCATGCCTACCACCGAACGTCGCCAAAAGAAGGACAGAAAGGCGAACAAATCCGCAACCTTGGATGAGTTTATTAACACGGAATTGTCTGCTGCCCCAATTGCAGAGGCAAGTATCGGTTCCAACATCATAGCTGGTGGTAGAAGATCGAAGAGTGAGAAGGAGAAGAAGGAGGATGACGAAAGAAGAGAATACGAAGAAAGGAACTATACCAGATTGCCAAAGGAAAACAAAAAAGACCGGGCGAAGAAAAACAAAGCTGGTGGAAGACAAGATGCTGGATACGGTGGTGAAGAATGGAGAGGATTGGGTGAGGGTATTGATAGAATTGAGAGGTTGACAAAGAGAAAGAGTGGTAGCGGTGGTGGGATGAAGGATGTTCTAGAGAAGAGCAGAAAGAGAAGTGTCGAGGATGGCCCCAGAGGGAGTGGTATGCAAACCGGTGAAGGTTTCCAAAAGAGGTTTAAGATGTTAGATGGTAGGGGAAAGGATCGAGGTACCAGTCGGAAGTAGGGGTAGATGGCAGCTTTCAGCCCCATGGTTGGTTCCATTTTTTTCTTTCTATTTTAAATGTATAATATTCGGATTAGATTGCGACATTCAAAAGAAGCCAAAGACTATGCATCATCTTCCCAACCATCGATGCAGACCCGAATATACAACCCCTTTGTGTTTTCTGGTTCATTAGTCTTTTACTTTGGCCACATGGATTTGGGGGATTTTGGGCGATATATGACCCTAAGGAATGGATGGAATCTAGGACCTCCCCATATGATACCACCACAAACCCTTCACATCTACGAATCAGACTTGAGCACCTACCACATCGCATCCAATGCTAGATCTACAAAATTTTGAATCGACAAATTATGATTATGATCTTATCAATTTTCACCCAAGTCAACAAACAACATTTCGTGAATTGCACCTTATCACCCAACCGGATACCACTGTGTTTTCTTATCATCTACTCGAATTTATGAAGTTAAAAAGGTTCGTGGGTTCGGGGGTTCGGTACGAAGTTTCTCGAACCCCCTCAAAACGGGAATTTGAACCAATTGTTCAACATCGTCACATACTCTTTGTCCCGAAAGCACATGATCTCTTTCTTGAATGGTCATGCAAATTATTTGGATGACATTGCTTCTGTCTAATTTCTTTCTTTCATCATTCGCTTTGTGGGTAGTCAACCTTCTAAAGCAAGCATGTGAATTTCAGGGCGTTCAGTCTGAAATCACTCTAGCTGGATTAAAATGACACTTTCGAGTCATCCTATTGAACCACATTCCTCGCAAATTGCAGTATGCATTTTCACTATGATGTTCAATAACCGTCCTTATTAGCTGTGTTCGTTGAAGAGGAATTTTCCGGTCCTGAATTTGAAAGTTCGGCAAATGCATTGGTCTCTCCAACCTAACAAAGGGGTACATCTCAACTGTAAAGATCTGCATCCAAATTCGAGATCTATATTCAAGCCTGGAGCATGTCGGAGATTTCATTCTTGTTATCCATTTTACCCTACTTAGCTGGGCGGGTATTCAGAATGATCGATGCTTCCATTATATGCAAGTCAAGAGCTTCATCTTTTATAAATGACACTTAATTCTGTGGTTAGTTGAACCTACAATCATGTCTCCACTAGTCTTCCGGCGTGCCGAAGCTATCGGTGTCACTCAAATACCGAGCTCAGTCCTTGTAGGAATCGGTATCATTCCTCCTCTGCCGGGAGTGGCTCCTAACTTGTGAATCCGGTCAATATGCGCCCTGTTCTGTGGGCGTTTTGTGGTATCCGTTTTGGCATAATAGCTATATGTGTTTTTGTAAGAATATGGGTGATCTTTATGTTCTCGCATCCTATCAGGTGGGCTTGGAGCGATATTGCTTTTACTCTCGCCGTTCTTGCTACTGTCGCTAGCTTTGTCAATATATTGGTGAGCACGGAGTCTTTATAAAACCCTCTAATAACAATATGGAGTTTGGGTTATGAACTGACTTCTCGATCATCTTATAGATTAGGGCGACCGGTTTTGGTCGAACGGGTATTCACTCATGGGATGCCTCAGTATACAAATCAATATCTCTCCGCAGTCATACATCAATAGCTCTAGGAATTCTGTTACCTCCTATGTCTATTGGTTTAATCAAAATCACTATCTTCTTAATGTACCTTGAAGTCTTTGCGTTTCTCAAAGTGATGCAAATATTATGTTATATCGGTATAGGGATCACTACTATGTTTTACACTATTATTACCGTCCTCGATGCTGTTTGGGCATTTCCACTCTCAAGATATTATAACGCAATGAATACTCAAAAAGCGCAGACTCTGAACCTACCAAAGGGAATCTTCAGCCTAACAAGTGACATATTTCTACTTGTGGTACCGGTGGTGGCAGTGAGCAAAATAAATTTGATGACGACACGAAAGAAAGTAGGCATCTTATTGATCTTTAGTACAGGGTTCTTGTAAGTTTCAACTCCCGACGAAAGGAATTTTGTGTTAATATCAGCAGAGCAGTAGTATCCGCAGCGATCAACATCTATTGATGAGTTTATATTAATATTCATCCAGATCATTTCTGGTATTCTACAGCAATATGGATAGTTACCATCACTGAACACGTTTTTGGTCACATTATCACAGACACCCCACACTTCGCGAGGTTTTTTTCGAAACTACGGTTCAAAAATCAAATATTATTTGTGCTGCAGAGTTGCAAGAAAAGACATAGAATAAAAGGAGTCTGTGAAGAGAAGTGAGAGGTCCACAGAAGGCGATCCGTCACAAGACAGAAAGTCTAGAAAATTATATCCTGGTCTTGATGTCACAACTGTAGGAGGGACAGCGTTAGATAACAAGGCAAATGAGGAGGCTGAAACCGAACAGTTTTCGACAGAGCGTCAATACACAGCGCAGTGCCCGAGAAACGTATTGGGCAGAGCGACAGGAGATATATAGGATAGATTTTTCGACGAGTTGGACAGAAATTACTGCTACTGGTTTGGCGGAAGTGCACGATTTAACGCTTCTTCGAAACGATATCTTGAAACATTTTACTCTTCGACTGTGTTAATAATTAAATCTTTACTCTACAGCCAGAGTAGTCGAATTGCATCTCGACGTATTTAAAGTTTCTTTGTTTATTTCATGCCGTTTGGTTTTTCATTCATTCATTCATTCATTCATTGATCTTTAGATCTTCGGATTTTGGAAAGCATTTATTCGTAATTCTCAGGTGTGATAGGCCTTGTGATAGCCGGTTGCAGACAAAGAAGTACTGGATTGCCTGCCACTTGGAAAATCACATTTGCTAATTATTCAAAAAAAAAAGTTTACCTTTATTGAAGTGTAATAATTGAAAAATAAGGTCAATTTCGACAGTAATTTAGGCTCATAATTAACCATAATGTCCTTGGCTAAGGGTATATGCACAACCTCGCTCTGATCTAGCTGAATCCAATCGCCATCCATGGTGGAAAAATCATTCTGAAAATATGGCAGATTCACTAGCTCCCGTGGATGATGAGGCAAAGGCGATTGGCAAAATATGTTATGATACCACAGGACAATTGCTATCATTAAGTGAGATTCACAAACTTTCTTCCGTTCTACAATTGTGGGAACACCTACTCCAAATACTAATTTCTACTTCTAGGCGAACGATCTCGCTACACCTTCGGATGGACAAGCCTCGCGAAAAAGTACAGCCGACCTGTAGGAAAGTTCGCATCTGTCGATCATCGAATACTAGGCAATGAAGCAAAAAGCGGATTGACCCCTCGAGAAGATTATCCGAAATCTCGCGAAAGTAAAAAGAGGCGCAATTGGAATGGAAATTCTGATGAATTGGAAAGATATCAAAGAAAGAGATTCAATGGGTTCACAGCATTCGATCTCCATAACATGAAATGCTTGGCAGCTTTGAATACCGACGTTTTTCTTCATAGTCTACGGAACCCTATTCATCCTTGTTTCGAGCACAGTAAATGGGTGACAGAGAATGACATGCCGAAGCATAAGGGAGCGATTCCAATTCTCGGAGACGAAAAAGGTTTTTGGATGGTGAGTACTTGCACTCAACGTCTTTTACACCTATTGCATACAGGCTAAGATTATGCTGCTCTCTGATTAGGCAGATGATCCAGTTGTGTGGGATCTATTGAAGCCCTGCTTACAGTTAGCAACAATGATGTTCCATAACGAATGCAAATACTCATGGTGCGTGCAGCAATCTAATTCGAACCATAAAATACAAAAGCTGATTTACATCCCAGGCTAGATGCACTTCTCAATGGCAGTTACGAAGATGTGCCCAAAAGCATCAAAGGGATTAAATTGCAACGATTCTTCTCCAGGACTCACAGTGAAAGAACCAGCCGCTCTTCTCCACATATTCTTGACAACTCAATTCAAGACATAACGTCCAAGGTTGTATTCGGATTTCACAGCGGGTATGAAGATGTTGCAACTGGTTTGCCTCGATCTTGTACAAGCCGTAACGCAATAACAAGAAATCACACAATTTATGATAGAATTGAGGTGCTTATCTCTACGGAGTTGGCACAACCCCTTTTAAGAAATGATTTGACAGATAGCGAAAAGTGAGTTGCTTGGATATTGAATATGTGACCACCTATTGATATCTACATGCAGGATGGGAAATCAGTTGAGAATTGCGACTACCTTGGTCCATGAATTTGCAGTAAGTGAGGGGGAGTACAGATATTCGAACGTTTTATCTGATCTACAATGTGATTTAGCATGCTATACGAAGGTCTATAATCAGCGAGAAGGATGATTGTGAAGATACAGCGGCCGAGGGCGAAAATGAGCCTTACTTTGAAGACGAACCTCTCGCTGAACTAGGGTACTCGTTTATTGAGAATGTAAGCCTTTCATTTTCATGGAATCATTCGAATACTGATTTCATAAACAGATCTGGGGAGGCCAACCCATGTCTCTCATGACCCAGATGTATAATCGTGGTGGTCCTGGTCTCCCCAATATGGGTATCATCAAGACAAGCTGGTTCACCGACAAAAATAAAACTTACCAAGCATCTAGAAAAGCCCCGGCATTGAATCGAAAACCAAAAAGAGGTCAGGGTGATAAATTTCACACGTATGATTATTGGCCGGTGCCAACAAAGTGGTATTCAAGTGTTTTCACAGAAGGATACTGGGAAAATGTCAGGGAATTCAGGCCTGAAGCAAAGAAAATAAGAACGGAAAAGCGAGGGATGAGATACCTCTCAAAAGATCATCCTGATGCGAAATCTCAGATAGACGATGGTGGTATCAGCATTGGGTCCGGGTGGCCGTATGGATCACCTCAAACTAGGAGCCAGATCGAAAAGTTTATTGCAGTAAACAAAGTATTAACGAGAATTAGTGAAGAGCACCGTTTGGGGGAAGAAATTCATGATCCATTAGGCTATTTCAACATTGAACCTCCGACAGTGACTTACTCATGTCTAAGATGGAATGACATTACTGAACATTTATTCAGCAATCGTGGACAATTGGAATTAGCATTAGATACTATGGAGCTTTTATCAGAACCAACACTTTTTCGGTATATCAGAGACCATGGAGGTATCGACATTACGCCTTTAGAGTTTCGTACCTTTTTGGGCGTTGCTAATGAGAAACGAGAATTATTTTTGTGAGTTTCGATATCCTTTAAGCATTACATGTCAACAGTTTATGAATAGGAGAAATCATAACTAATTCCGTTATTTATAGATGGGAACCATTCCCCGGCTTTGGGGTGGTGAAACGCATTGCAGTAGGCTGGCCACCTCCAATAGGTGGACCTAATTCTGTGTCTTGGCCATCACCAATTGGCGAGCCAGACGAAGACGACATTGAAACTCTGGATAATCTGATGTCAGATAAAGCGGTCCAAGAAGCGCTGTATGATTACTGTGGTGAATGCAGAGACTTAGATATAGAAACATTTAGATTGTGGCTTGTTCACCGATTCGAAATGGATGAATTTGACGGGGAGGATGCGGATAAGAAATTTCGGGATCTGATCTGGGAAACTGTGAGGCAAGGTGGTACATATTTCACGTTAGTAGCAAATTCTAACCAAGAGATTAAATTGAGGGAAGGAGTTCATCGTCTTCAGTCTACTTTACTAATCGATCTGACATCATTAGACTTGGACCAAAGAATATTGTTCGATTCATATACCCTCTTGAAGAGATTAGGGAGGAGAAAGCAGATGCATTTACGAAAGAAAGAATGCTATTATAGGGCTTATTCTAAAACTAATTAAACTATTAGAAAGCTCTCAATTTCTTTAATTTAATTATCTTTTTTTCTATCTAATTTTCTTTTCTTTTAAGTTTATATATTTAGTTGATGTGATTTCATAAGCTTCCCCCCTTCTATTTGACTGAAAAAACTAAATTCCCCCCGTACTCAGCCGGAAAAACTAAGCTTCAACCAATAGAAAGTTTCGTACATTACTTATAACCAATCAGAAGGGGTTTTATAAATCTGTAAATATGAAAATGACCTGCTATATACATATATGATTATATAATATATAAAGTATATAATCACTTGATTTGCTTCTATAAATTCATTAAGACTATTTTTTATATATATTATATATCTTTTTGATAAGATAAGTAGTCATTTAAATAGTTTTAAAGAGTAATTCTTGAAATCCTATAATCTAAAGTAGTTTATTAAATTAAATACTTATTTACTATTATACATAACGCCGAATTAATATTAATTTTAGTATTCATCTTAGGTATAATATAATTAATAATA
>PQXK01000364.1:0-25739 GCA_004786245.1 Botrytis hyacinthi | reverse complement strand
CCTCCCCCCACCCCTCTCCCCCTTCCAATAAAACCAAACTAACCTCTCCTAGCCCTAATAGTAACCAGCATAGTCATCAACGCACTCTCCGTCACGCTGTCCGCGCTCACCTCTCTAGACTGGCAAAGCCAAGCGACGACGGATCGGAAATTCGCGCAGATGTTGAGTCAGATTAGTCATGTGCATGAGGGCAAGGAGGGGGGGAGGATTGTGGTTTTGGGACGGGGGAGAGAAGAGGAAGAGAGGATGATGGGGGAGAGGGGGGGAATGGGTATAGGGAAGGCGTTTTGAGATTTTGCGGGGATTTTGCGAATGAGAAGGTGTCTTTGGTGAAGAATGCAATAGAGTGGTGAGAAGTATGGATGTTCAAGTAACCTTGATTATATCTGTAAGGAGGTACGGTACAGAGAGAGACATTATCCACATTTTCGACTTCGATGGAAATGGGGATTGGGAGTGAGCGCCTTGATAACGACAGACTGATAGACAAGCGTGTGTAATTTTGGCGTTAGAGATTATAGCTTATACCTGGGAGAATGGATGGCTAGATTACATTGGGGGATTGCGAACATGTATAACTATATACCCAGACTATTTCACACATTTGTATTAATTAATAATTCACAATCCTAAGTCCATGACACATACAAGCAAATCAATATATGATAAATGATGATCTAGAAATATGCATTTTATTTCAACCTCATCGCGTACACATTATCAACACTCTACTTGGTTTTTCCAATGCAATACTTAGGTAACTATCTCAACCCAATCACATTCTTCTCCACCACTTTCATACCATCTCTAACCGCAGGACAATAATGTAGTCTCAACAATTCTCCTTCCCAAATAGTGCTTGCCATGGGATTACTTCCTTCCACTTCAGTACTACATCCATCGAACATTCCATCACCCTTTCTCTCTTCTGTATTCCAGAGACTCTTCACCTTGGTCTCGTGAATCTTTGCTACTTTGCCTAACAGAGCCATCATTGCGGTAGCGGATTTCTCGGGTAGCTGAAGAGAGCATGTCATGAGTTGTTTAGTGAAAGCCGCGATTCTGAGGGGTGGGACAGCGCGGGCAGCGAGGGGCGGTAAGAGGACGGAGGAGAGCGAGCGGAGGAGAAGAACAGTGGTGGTTTGAATGTTGACTTTGTTGTCTGTGGTTGAGGGGGCGTTTGGATCTGGTAGATGGAGGGATTTGGAGGAGAGTTCGATGTCAGGATTGAGAGATAGGGCGTGGAGAGTGCGGTAAAGATGAGTGATGAAGAAACTTAAATCTAAGCTCAATGAGGCTTGAGCTTTATGGGCGTCTTGGCCTTCTAGAAGTGCGAATGCAGTGATGATACAGAGGAGAGATTCACGGGTGAGATTGCGAGAGGTTTCGGAGTTCTCGTCTTCTGCTTCGGTTTCCTCAAGATCATCTCCTGTCTCGGCGTGACCAATGAGATCTTTCAGCGCTTCGAGAAGATCACCGAAGAAATCTTGATTGATGAGATGCGCGTATCGAGCCAAACCCTCAAGTACAGCACCCATGAGAGATGGTGAACGAACTTTAAGAATGCGGAAATATGTCACAAACACTAGTTTCAAGGTTTCTGACTGCATTCTCTCGCGATCTTCGTGACTGACTGTTGCATCTGCTTGAACCATCTCCTTTTCAACTGCTTTTCGTTCCTTCATCAATTTTCGCTCCTTTTTGGTGCGGAACACTCTCTTTTCCTTGAGTTTCTTGCCTCCAAAGCTGTCTTCCTCATGATCGACATGATTCGTTGATGCCTTTCCAGAGAATTCCGATAATAATCTTAAATGTAAGAAAGTATTCAATACACTTTCGTCTACTCTGTATCCTCTTCCTTTCATCATCCTCGTTAAAATGTTCACCGCATCCAATGATGAAGTTCCATCATCGTCATTCTTGAACAACGTTTCGATAGTCTCTCGACACTTGACAAATTCAGCGTCCACCTTTCTCGTACTGAGCTTCCCAACCAATATCTTCAAGAGATCTGATCTGAAATTGAAATGGGGTACAGCTTCTAACAATGCGCATGCACAAGATATGGCAACCGTTGAAAGACCTGCGCCGCCATCACTCGTTTTTTGAGATTTTCCAGCTGTCGCGAGCCTGCCCAGTTCCTTCACATATCCTTGATATCCTCCCACAAGAGCCTGCTCGTACGCCCTCAACTTTCGCACCTCCTTTGAAACTTTCTCTTCCATATTATCTTCCGATAAAGGTCGTATCCTATATCCTGGAATGACATCCTTATAAACAGCCAATTGTGTCGCCAATGCCAATTTCTTGATCGTAATGTTATGCGATTTCCCAAATTCTGCTATGGCTCTAAATGCTCCTACATTTTCTTCCGGATCTTCGTTTAACATCAATGCTATACGTGCCAATTCCTCCTTTGCTTCGAGAATCTGCTGTCGTATCGGCACAGAAGGCTTTTTCTCGACCTTCTCTTCGGGCTCCTCATCCTCCTCAACATCATCCGCACCAATCCATTCTAAATCGCTCTCCTCCTCATTAACTTCCACTGGCGCTTCCACTTGCTCAATTAATCCTTCCTTGGTCTTAATTGGCAATCTTGTACTCTCTTTCTTATCCTTCTTTCCTTTGCGCGGTCTGATTTCGTAATCCTGTTCTAAATTCCATTTCGAAGCCGTCTTGAAAAACGCATTCGAATTTGGCGCATTCTCTAACGTCGACGGAGACGAATCTTCTCCCTCATTTGGCGGAGGAGTAAGCTTGCGCCTCTTAACCGCTGGTACTTTTGCCATTTTTAATTATGTCGCAAAAACCAATCGTGATAGGAAAATTGTATGAAAGTTATCGATCGAAAAAAAGTTCATACAAGGGTTCTGTCGAAAATATTCTGAAGCGGGCACCAAGCGGCCGCACGCTCACCCGCAAAAAAAAAAGTTTCCAGCCTTATCAGTAGGTAGGCCCGCCAAAAAAAATTCACAGGATCTCTGCAATCTAGAGCTTCAACTTCCACCTTGCAAATTTCACAAACAATTATTATCTCACCACCACAATTCCAAAATGCGTCCTCTTACAGAACCAGAAACTCAAACCCTCTTTGCCAAATTGGCTGGCTATACGGGAAACTCGTTGAAGAATCTGATTGCGCCATTGGACAACACCCCAAATGCTGATCGATATGTTTTCCGCGTTCAACAATCAAGATGTTATTATGTACGATTATCGCTCGCAAACCTTGCGACTTCTATCTCTAGAGACAAGTTGTTGTCATTAGGAATCTGCCTCGGTATGTGCTTCAATTCCCGCGTTTTAAAGATGCCATATCTAACATATCCCTCTCAGGAAAATTCACAAAATCAGGCAAATTCCGTATTCACATCACCGCACTCCCTATCCTCGCCGAACACGCCCGCTACAAGGTCTGGGTTAAAGCCAATGGAGAAATGCCATTTCTCTACGGTGGACATATTGTGAAAGCGCATGTTGGAAGATGGTCGGAAGATTGTCCTGAGCATCAGGGTGTGGTTGTGTACAGCATGAACGATACACCATTGGGATTTGGGGTTACGGCGAGAAGCACACAAGAGGCTAGAAGATTGGATCCTACCGGTATTGTTTGTTTCAGACAGGCAGATGCTGGAGAGTATTTGAGAGATGAGGATACGCTTTTTGCAACTTCTTAGGGATGACATCTTGTACTTGGAAGTGCTGAAAGGGAATGGAGTTTGGGATATAAAATGGCGTTTATACGGTGCAGGAAAAAGCATAATTATAGGCAAGTTGTCATTTTTGATGGAAGCTTGCTTAGACAAAATGACAATATTTGATGATCATTGCGATCTCATATGAACAAGCTACTATACTTTCATCGTTGTTTTCTTCATTCAATTTTGAGTACCATTGATCTAATGCCTAAGTCCTTGGCTACATTTCTTGTTTGATGGAAAGAAAATGAACTTACATATCTCAATGCTATGTCGATCATACTTCACCATTTCTTTTTTTTTTCCAGATCATATTCAAGCCATAACGGTGGAACACAGGGGGTGTTGCTGTACCAACATCAACAACATGACTTGTGCGAGATCTAGAACTTACAATCGAAGTGTCCTTCAGCTATAGTTCATTCCTGAGATTGTGGTTGTGTCTACTTGAATGTCATTTTGGGAGTCACAATCGATCTAGAACAGTAGGGACGCAAGCAGCAATATGAATATTTTCACAATTATGAAATTCTATTGGCTCACTTGCAAGAATGACCTGTCGAAACAATGTATATCGCATTCTATTGTGGGCTGA
This sequence comes from Botrytis hyacinthi, assembly GCA_004786245.1. NCBI lineage: Eukaryota > Fungi > Ascomycota > Leotiomycetes > Helotiales > Sclerotiniaceae > Botrytis > Botrytis hyacinthi. The sequence continues at coordinate 21,446 of PQXK01000364.1, read as the reverse complement.
GAACACTTTCTGTATACAGAGTGACTATGTAGAACTAAATATTGAAGATATATTATGATTTCATTCATACTTCATTTCATAAAGCCCATCTACTCACTCAGCTGCACAATTTTCAATTTTCAACCGCGAGATGAATTAAGTGATTGTTCTATTTTGCTATATTATAGTATTTCTTTTCACTCCCCAATATAAAAACCAAGTAATAAAAAATATGACTAACTTCTAAGGAGGGTATTGGTACTGTGGAGTCGTCATTCGTATATACTTTTCTTTGCTCTTCATGCAAATCATTAACACCATCCATTATACACGCCGTGCATACTCCAACATCCAACGAAAAAAATAATTATAGCAATTATACAAACCATGGCTGTGATACCGTTTCCTGTGATAAACCTAGTCAACTCTAACAGGATATCTTTCTCTCAATTTCGCACCGTACTTGTAAATGAAAAACGGCGCTGGAATTAAAGCCAGCCCGATGAATCCCAAAACACTGTTTCCCCAACCCAATCCCAAATTATTATACAACGGCCGACCTGCCAGTGGCAAGAACGCCGCAAACAAACATCGAATGGCGGTGAGACCAGCCATAGCAGATGCTGCATATTGTTTTCCCGTATCGATATAGTACGTTTGGATACCAGCAAACACACCCATGGTTCCGAAACCGAAAGGTATCAAGCCGAGAATTGGAACGATCCAATGGACGCGGTAGTAGGAGGACCAGCCGTACCAGAAGAAGGAACCGGGGATGAAAAAAGCAAAGAAGAGACCGTTGCGGAGACGGAACTCTGGTTGATATACACCGTTATTTTTCTTGGTTAAGGAAATGATGGTAGGATCTGATGTTTTGGCAACTGTGAACATGCCAAGGAAGAAACCGAGACCGAGACCTAGATACGCTAGCGAGGCCATTTCGATGGAGAATCCGTAGTTCTGTTCAAAGACTTGCGCAATGGATGTGAGCAGGAGATAGATGAGCCCAAAGATGAAAGACATCCACAAAGCAAGCATGGGCAGGATGGGAGAGGAAAACATCATGCGGAAGGGTCTTGCGATACCCGTGAGAAGGACCGCTTTAATTTTCAATGCAGCGGGTGGTTTCTTGGCATCATATGCGGATATCAGAGCTTCATTTCCAGTTTCCTTGCGGAGAGCGGCGGTTTTGCGACGGATGAGGACGGGGGCGGATGTTTCTTTTCCGACGATTACGTAGAAGATGGAAAGACAGGCACAGGCAATCAAGAGGACCCAATACACCCAGCGCCATCCCGCACGTTGAGCGATGAATCCTCCGATTACGGGACCGAGGACAGGGCCGAAGAGTGGTCCCATGACGAACATAGCTTGTGCTTTACCACGTTGCTGGATTGGGAATAAATCTGCAACGACACCGCCACCAATAGCGAGACAGGCGGATCCTCCTAAGCCTGCAAAGAAGCGGAAGAGGATGAGGAGGTGGATGTTTGGAGCAAGTGCGCATCCGAGTTGCCTGTAGTGGGGTTGTATGAGCAATGTTTCAATTGAATGACAAGCACATGACAAGTGTTAGACTTACCATATTGTTAGTAGGAAATTGCAATACATGAGAATCGGTTGACGTCCATAAATTTCACTCAGTGGCGACAAAACAAGTGGTCCGGCCGCAAATCCAAAAATGAACATACTGACAACAAAGGTATCTAGTATATCGGAAGTGGTACCAAACTCTTGATTCATGAGTGTAATTCCAGGCGCTACAATCGATGAAGATAGAGGACTACAATTGGTCAGTTAAGATGCGACATAAAATAATGATTAGGTAAACGTACCTCAAGAATGTAATCAGACTGACAGACGCCAACATCAACCATTTCTTTTTATCGGGAAGATTCCTTTTGCGGGTCAGTATGAGTGTGATCACCGTGCATTGTCGAATCAAACATACCTTGGATGTGCTGGATCATCTTGTCCTGTCCATCCTACTAGATTATTTTCCATATCCATCTCTGGGAAGATCTCCTTTGGTGGTCCTCCAGGTCCACCTGGCCCTCCAGGACCAGGAGGTCCCAGTGGTCCTGCAAGCTCCTTCTTTTCCACTGGTACCTTGATTTCTTCTGATACCGGCCTCAGAGATGAAGCAAGAGTTTCTTCTGAAAATGGCCTTGAAGGCTTCGAAGACGCAGCAAGTGATTCCTCTGAAGTCATTGCGAAAATTTCCGGATATGTATCTCGAATACTTTTTGAGGGCGGTTCTGGAGGAGGGGACCGTTTTAAATTCCTGATTGACATCATTTTGAATAACCCTGGCGTGCTTTTGAAGCTCTTTGTGCTTTTCGTACTCAGTTGCCTTTCCATCTGTGACGGTCCTATGGGTGATGATTCTGGAGTAGTATATAGAGAACGTGGTGAATGCAGAGCTTCCAGCTCCAAGCTATCTCTTCTCTCCATCTTTCCTTCGTAGGAATCTTCGTATATTGACGAGGTAAAGTCGTGGGCCGTTTCTAATGCTGAATTGTAAGTCGAAGTTTCAACGTCGTATCCATAGGGAATGTCTAGATAATAATGGTAATCATAATCTTCTGGATTATAAGGGAACTCGTATAACGGTTCCTTCTTCTCGGGTGAAGCCATGTCTTCGATCAGCATACGAAATTTAGTGTGCAATTAGTGGGGACGCAAATTTGCGGTATACAGAATCAGGAAAAGAACGTGGGATCGAGCAGGTAGTAAATGATTTTCGTGCTGTGCAGATTGAACTATTGGATTGTACCTTTACTAGATATGGACTTTGGCTTCAAAATAACAACAGGCTGGGTGTGCGTAGGTTGGTGACCGTGCAGAAGGGGCCTTAGATTTCAACTACTTCATAAATTGGTCATTTGAAATCGCGGATAAAATAGACACCGAATGGTGAACTTTCAATCTCATTGGTTGATCCATGAAGCTCTTCATTAGATTTTGAAGCTGTGAGGAGGAAAAAGGAATGAAAGATTTGAAGAGAGCATAGAATCGGAAACCAAAACGACCGAGCACCGAACTCTATTAGTTTCAGCTCTTGCTCGAATATACTGGCACTAACGAAGCTATAAATAAAGATCTGGTATGGCTCTGGGCATATCTTGATGTGATCCACAGATATGTTTCAGGATTGATGAATCAAAGAGTTTGTTTGTTTGAAGAAGAGCTGAGGTTCCTCCCTGCGTATCTTCTTGTTTATCAGTTGAACGCATGGCAGAACAGAACGGATGATAAGATCAATGCAAGACGTGTAAGTTTTGACACATCGATCCTGTACAACAAGTCTCAATCTGAGTAAGCTTCCAAGGCTCGGTTTGTTTTGTATCGTTGATCAGATTCTCATGTAAGATCTTATAAGTTAGTTGTTTGGGTGTTTGGCTGTTTTTTTGGTTGTGCAGTTGTGCAGTTGTGCAGTTGTTCAGTTGTTCGCACGTGGAGAAGATTGACGATCTACGGAAGCGAAAATGGATCTGAGCCCAACAAACAAACTAGTCTAGATTAGCTTTAGTCTAGGAGTCTAGTCAGAAATGATAATAAATACGGGTAACTTTAAGGTCCCAGGTAAAACATCATATAATGTAGAACATGCACAGACTGATCGGGCTGGAAAGGGAAAAAAGGGAAAAAAGATAAAAAAGATACTTCATAAGAAAGAATTCTTATCTCACTTATCTCGTATCCGCATTCCTCCCGAAGCATTTTGTGCCGTACTGCACACACCGAGAGCATCATTGATATGTTTGCCCGTCGACCTAGGTAATTTGCGATATTAAGATCAGGTCTATTAGAGTTCGTTCGACCTTCGATAACTTTCCATGGCCGTACGTTTACTGGTAGTGATATCATCTATAAGGTTAAGATCGAAACCAAGGTAAAAAAACTCAGTATCAAAGAGTGTAACTAATCTGTAACATGTAGATTTTTCACCTCGTATTGCTACAATACAAACAAATGAGTTGCGTTGCGCAAGTTCGTAACAGTTACATATACACTCCGTCTCCACGGGAGCTTTTCATTCATTCTGATATATTACCTTGCGGGGCGTTTCCACTTTCTATCTATGATACTCGGTACCGATTGATTTTGTACTTTATGTCTTTCGCTCTGGGTATCGAAAAGTTTCACGATTTGGGGTAGTGGATGCAACTTGCAAGAAACTGTTGCCCCACACAATGTACGAAACACTGCGTGCCAAAGCATTCCTTCTCAAGTTCTCTGAAATCTTATATCAAGTTAAAACATCTTCAAAACTAGGAGATCATTGGTATGCTCAGTCTTTTTTTTCTTGGGATGACGAATTGAGTTACATGTACGTAAGCAAGGGAGGCTGTTTTGATTTGTTGAGTCTCGGTTTAGACTAGACCATGAAGAATGATGTAGAATGTCTAATGAGTGTATTCTTATTGAATCTAGAGCTAAGGTCTATAATGACAGATAGTCATGTGGGATGAAGTCTCTGTATTCCATGGGGTTGGTAGGTGCTGAAAAAGCCACAACGACTATTGGGGCTGGTAAAAACAACGCATCGTCGTCGTGATAGTCTTTGCGTATGCTCATATCCTAGTTTGACAGCTCCAGCATGATCTTGTCTGCCATTTTACAATATCTCAATGACCATCTGCCCCGCCCTCTCAGCCCTTCGCATAAAATTGTTATGCCAGCCGTACTTCTCAAAACCAACGGCTCCAACCCTGTTGTGCAAATATCCTACTCTTTCAAACCGTCGAAAATTTACCTTTTCACACTCTTTCAATACAAGTGCGCATATTCCGCCGTCACCAACCATTCCCACCATACAGATCCATACTTTTGTATCTGAACACAAATAATCTACTTGGGTCTTGTCTTCAATCACGTCTATGCTCATATGAGACCCCTTGTCTTCAAAATCTCCGGCGATGGGTAGGTCAAGAATATCAGCAGCCGGGGAGGGCTTACTCGTTATCGGTTCGAAGGAACCCTGAACGTCGAGATAGACGTTTGGCCAGAAATAAGGATCGTAGTCTTCGTCCAATGCATCTGCTTCTAGGAACTGAGAAGTATGTCTTGCGTCAACCTCCAAGTATGGGTGTGTAAATATCTGAGCTGCAATGAGGATACATCTAATTCGTATTAATCCATCACAAACTGAACCATATACGGATCTTCCCACGATTGATGGCGCCATCTGAGTTGCAGCATGACGAATACAGAATATTGCAGATTGTTCAAACTTCTCTCCAAAGTTTGAATGATAAACAACCGGGCTACAAGGTGATTCTCCTTCAAAATCGACAGAAGCCCAGGACCAAGTAGGAGCCCTGTACGGTTTTGCTCTTGAAGGAGCACAATGGCCTTCAATCACCTTGACCCACCAGCAAAGGTCACTCGGAAGACTAGGCATCCACAGTCCAGCGAGATATAACTGTCCGAGTTGTTCATCGGGATGCAAAAAGTACCAAGAGAAGCAGTAGACCATACCAGATGCTGCAAGTAAATAGCTGTTGTAGAGAGAGTCAGAAATTGCCAATTGAGAAACAGGATCTTGAGTAGTTCGGACTGCAGTCTGAGAATGACTCCCTTTCAATCCTGAATCCACTTAGAATCTTTCATCATGTCGACGCTTGACCATTTCGGGATTCTGAAAGTTAGAAACTTAGAATGCAGTCCACTACTACTCCGGGCTGCTAGAGACTCCTGTGAAGCAATGTGAATGTGGAAAGTGGTTACAAACTCTGAAGAATGCTTGAATTTGAAACTTGAAAAGAGAGTTACAAAATGGTGCCAACAATCACTAGCTCCATCTTCGTCAAGATCGTATAAAACTTCGCTCGCGAGTTGTGGCCGTGGTTTCTCGTTGGCATAAGGAGGCTTGCGACAAAAAGAGATTGATGTACCACATTCGCATTTAAGTTCACAGTTGGGTGAAAAAGACAGTGCTGAATAAAATCTGATGGACCAAGAGAAGGAATTCTGTAAGGTGAGATTACTAGGGACAGTCAGCAACCAAGTGAAAGAATACGTCTAATATAAAACGAACTGTCTGCAGCCTGGGCCAAAATCTCTATCGAGTATCATGTCGGGATCCATCGTATCGAGGACTTGTTGATGACCAGAAGAATAATGTAAGAAACTGGATGAGTTTGAGCTTTGGAATTCTTGTCCGTGATTTTTGAGAAGGGAAGAATCGAAAAGTAAAAACCTATCTCAAAATAGCGAGTGTAATCCAACTACCTAACTTTGAGCAGGAAAGTATGGCCGAAATGGCCGCAATTAACCACAAAGGCAAGCCCCAAAGGAGTGTAATTTGCCAGGCAAGAACTACGTGATGACTGAATCTTGAATTGATAATTGAATCTTTCAAGCTTGGAAGGTAGATAGGCACTGTGTTCAACGAGCTTGACTAGTGGATATAGATATGAGTATTCAATGCCAGAAGAATCAACATTCGATGCTGGATCAAGATTTTTAATGTCACACCACAGCCCGAGCTATTGGAGATCCTGGAAAAGATCTCTCCATTTTCAACATGAGAGGAAAGTGCAAGTACTCTATCGTGCGCTCTTTCTCCAATGCATCCATCCCCTCATTGATGAGCCTGGACTGAAGAGACTTCTAATGGCTCATAACGTAAAAACACTTTTCTTCACGAGATAATATCATGAAAAGTTGAAAACGACAAAGGATGAATAGATCTGAAAGAAAAAGAAAACAGTCGAGGATAGATGAATAGGAATAGGAAAATCGAAGCTTTCACGAGATCACTGCCCCAAATATCTCAATTGTCCTCGAATTGGGGATGGGGTTAAGACATCACTGTTGTCCATTGATGGAATTCTGCTTATATGGCCTATTAGGTATGATCTCGAACTTCTCGGATGATGATTTAGAGATGGACAGCGAGCGCATATCCAAAAGGGTGTACAGAGCCTGTATATAAATCAAAGGAGACCGAAAGAAATAACTCGAAAATGGTTAGGATGGAGTGTATTAATACCTACCTACTGATGGATCCATGGTAACGACATGCTCGAAATTGCACTCTCTCAACTATGATTGAAATTGGTGAGATGTGATATCGATTGATGCTAAGTATTAAAGAAAGACGAATCTCAGGGAAAATCTAATTTAAAAATAGAAAAGGCAAAGACAATCTGGACTGCTTATAACTATCGTATATTGATGAGTACTTTCTGAAGTGAAGATTATCAAGAAGTCTGGTGGTCACCGGTAGATGAGCTCGTGATCCTAGTAATCTTTCTCATTTCACCGCCTTTACTTTTGCCGTCAACCAATTAATTCTGCCAGCACAGAATAATTTCTCATGGATAATCAATCAACACCTGCGGCGGGAGAAAAAATATATTGATACATTCAAATTAATTTGTATTTATTATGCTCCGGCAAAAACCTACAACGTGTCTGCTCTGTTCATTCAGAGCAGCTCAAAACTCGCCGATTCAAAAATGGCCTAGCAGATCTATGTCCATGAGATCAAGACTACCCAGTCGACCAAATCGCATGAGTCTGGCGGGCGCAGGAAAAGTTAGCTCGTCGCCAACAAAAGAGGGACCTGCAAGAAGAAAGCAAGATGGACCTTTTGGGGGAATGAATCTGCGAGAGGCGAAAATTCGCGGAGTTCCAGAACGACCATCAGCAGCACAAGAACGTCGATCATCGAGGCTCGATCGCGGGGACAAAGATGATAAGAAGAGCAGAGGATTTCACGCATTGAAGATGCAGAGGGCTCTTTCGCCTGTTTCATACACACGGAGGTCGGATATAAAGGATAGGATAAAGGAACTAGATAGCTTCGAGCAATTTGCCCTGTTAGACAGTGTGAAGGAAGCAATCTACAAACAGGCTCTTCCAGAAATCGAAAGCCATGTTCCGACACCGGTACAGAGGATTGCCATACCGGCCTTACTTGGGAATCAACAGAAGAAGGGAAAGCAAAGTGAGAGTGAGCAGTATTTGATTGCTGCTGAGACTGGGTCAGGGAAAACATTGTCATATTTAATACCAACGATAAATGCAATCAAAATCGCAGAGGCAAAGGATGCGGAGATCGAAGCCTATGAGAAAGAGTTACAGGAAGAGAAATTACGACAAAATAACTTAACATTGGTCTCACCACCTTTATCAAACATGCCCCATCCTACGACAGGTAGGCCAAGAGCAATCATACTTGTGCCTACATCTGAATTGGTGACCCAGGTGGGAACACTTGTAAAGGCGTTTGGACATACAGTTAAATTCAAATCGGCCATGATTTCCTCTAATTTCTCTGGGAAAGTCATCCGTAACCGTCTTTTTTCTCCATCTGGCATTGATATACTTGTATCTACCCCTCATCTTCTCTCCTCTATCGCGGACTCCGACCCAAACATTTTATCTCGCGTCACTCATCTCGTAATTGATGAAGCCGATTCTCTCCTGGACCGAGGTTTCTCCCCCTTAACATCAGCAATCATCGATCGCGCCACTCCATCGCTCGAACAACTCGTTCTATGCTCTGCAACTATTCCCCGCTCTCTCGACTCATTCCTTCGCAAACGATTCCCCTCCATTAATCGTCTAGTCACACCAAACCTTCACGCTATTCCTCGACGTGTCCAACTCGGCGTTGTCGATGTTGAACGTGACCCATATCGTAACAATAAGAATCTCGCTTGCGCAGACACTATCTGGACCATTGGTAAAGCGGCTGCTGAACATGATGGGCCTGTCAAAGGAGTAATGGATGTCAAGCGCATTTTGGTGTTCGTTAATGAGCGGGAGAAAACCCAAGAGGTGGCAGATTATCTCAAATCTAAAGGTATAGATGCCATCGCCCTTTCTCGTGACACTCCTGAGGAACGCCAAAGTGAGATGTTGGCATCATTCACCTCTCCCGCCAGACTCAGCATGCCGAAACCAGATTCCCACCCTGGATCTCTATCAGACAATCAACCAAATTATGTACCATTCGGAAAGGTCGCTCCTCCAGTCAAGAGACAATTACCTAATACCAAAGTCTTAGTTACTACAGATTTAGGCTCGAGAGGTATCGATACTGTAGCTGTAAGGCATGTCATTCTATATGATGTACCACACTCTACGATTGATTTTATCCATAGACTGGGTAGAACTGGACGTATGGGGAAGAGAGGAAGAGGTATAGTTTTGGTCGGAAAGGGAGATAGAAGGGATGTGGTTAAGGAAGTCAGAGACGGCATGTTTGAGGGCAAGGCACTGATTTAAAAGGATGTAATTGGATAGATTTGAATAGTTGCATGGTGCGTACAGCATATGAACGGTTTTGGGAACTGGGTGCATGGATATTCCAAAACTCCACTTGTAAAATATATGATCATGATGTGGAAGATAAAACAATACGGATGTAGATACAAGAATCTCACTGTATGCATAGAAGACAGAAGATAAAAACAGATTTCGAAATATTAGTACGAAATTTCAAATTATCCAGACCACCTCTTATAGTACAGTGTGCTTGCTCTTTAGTCTTTGCCATTGATTTATATTTGTCACCTGACTATTACCGTTCGTTCCTGCTCATAGGGGCCCTTGATTCTATGATACTGGCTCTCAATTCCTCATTTCACCAGTTGCACCCAGGACCATGGATGTTACCGCATCGGGAGACCGGATACGAATCGTAGAACTACGGTCAGATGTGATCGGTTATTAACTGCACCACAGTTTAAGTTTGACATCAATGATAGACTTGCAGCGGAGTGGGCTATACCTGGAACGGACTCCAACTAGAACCCTCGCCTCGAGGTAGGGCAGTCGATTCATGCTTCAGAACTTAGGTCGTGATATCGAGAAAGAACCTGGCAAGTCGATGAAATGTTTTGGGCGTCATTGGGGTAAAGCTGCTAATCGTTCTCTGAGAGACTGGAAGCTTCTTTACGGAGGAGATATTGGTGTGTTAAGAGGCTAGTCTAAACAATATACGAGACTTTGACAAATGCACTGCAAACATGTCATTCCTCGGGAATAGTTTGAAGGCCATACACCATTTTCATCCCTTCACGTCTATTCATCCTGTGACCTTTCAGTCCAGATCGAGAATTTGTGTTGTTTGACGAGACATCGCAGCAAATAAACATGAATGTCGCAGCAATGAGAGAAAATGGCGAAAAAGGAGTTAGCATACAGAACGTCGAGTGGGATTCGGACGGATATGCTGGACTGGACATTGGTATGGTGCTCATGGATAATGACGAGGTAATTTTTGCAATAATTACGAAACGCCCGGTGGGTTGGTGGGCATTAAAAGTCGAAGTCTCTCTTGGGAATCAATGGGAAACACAAGGCAACTCAATAACACTGTGTGTTTTCAAAGAAAGTCAAACGTATCCGCGCGGGTCTGCGCAGCATTCCAATTTCGCGGGTAGAATGGCCCTGTTGTCCAAAATATTTCAATTGTTGGATGGTGAAATGATCCTTATAATTGCAGAACAGCAAGACGTACGGGTGGGCGGCCAGCGTTTACCTATTGTGGGGTCGAGGGGCAGCTCTCTAGAGAAGCGCGCTTACATAAGCTGGATCAAAATTGTCCAGTTGTCGACCAAGTCGCTCGCAACTTCTTTGGATTGAGCCAAAAAGAATCAAGACATCCGTTTTCGAGTGACGCATCCCCGCCCCAACCTTTGCTAACCCCATTAGTATCTAATATATCTAACTATATGGAGTGATTGAACGGCGAAAGACATTAGTTGAAACTTTCGATTTCTAGGTATGCCTTTGAACGACTGACTCCTTGGCCGAATTGTGGGGCTGAACAGTTCTTCACCGAGTGCGAATATGGAAGTAGAGAGGATATCCACGAGAAGATTACCTAGTTCGTTGAATCAGATGAACATTTCTCAGTGTGTCAATTATTGCATCAATCTCATGGCAGGCTGGAGATGTTGTACGAGTAGTCACCGTTCAATGACTTGAGCCTCCACGCAATATGGTGTGCCACCACATACGCAATGGCAATGTGCAGTGAGATTCTTACAAAAGTCAAGCCTTTTTCACAAATATTCAAGATTGAGTTAATCAGCTGGGTCGTGACCAATGATGTGGCCCTAAGCGCACTGAAGTCAGATGCTAAGCCTCACTAGGTCTGTTCAACAGCCACAGCAAACACCAGAGTCTAATCGGTTATGATCGTTTGATTTCCTGCCTGTTGGAAAAACAGAGCGACGAGATAACCGGATGCCAACATATTTTTGAATATAAAGTTCATCATCTCATGACTCTATCGGTAACATCACATCATATGCTTTCTCATTACATTCTCGCCTGAAAAAATAAACAAGTGTTGCTACCTAGTCAGCGAGGCGAGGCCCTCCTTTACGTAAGCTACTTGTGACTCTATGGTCATACAAACTAGTTCGAATTTCCTCTTTATTTACGATATCTACATATTTAAAGTCTTGCATCTATACCAGACTGCGAGTATTCATCAGAGTTCATCGCCAACATGAACGGCTCCGTTCCTCACGACACGATGGGGAACCCTGGACATCATCCAGCCGGGGATACCACCGGGCAGACAACCTATGGCTACTCACAACCCCATATAATCGACATGTTTTTCCCGGGATTTTCGCTCTTCTCAACTGCTCTAAAGAACTACACTGCCATCGACCTCAACATCTACATCCCCATGCTCATGGTCCTGGGTATGCTAGTATTCTGTTGGCAATATATCGAAGCATGGTTCTGGGTTGAGCTTGACACTCATTTTATGTCAACTGCTGATGTTCGCATCGACGATGAAATGTATAACATGGTGATGGCATGGGTAGCTGAACAACCTTTTGCTCAACGATCTCGTCATTTTGTTGCCAATACCAATCTGAACAGTCGTATGTGGTTCCTGTGGAACTTTAATGAGGATGATGAAGAAAAAGAGGAGGATGATGATGACTTTGAGATCGACGAGGATGGAAATCCCGTTCCCAAGAAAGCATCCGAAAAGGAGAAGAAAGTCCGATTCACACCAAGCTTCGGAACTCATTACTTTTGGTACAAGAGGAGATTGTTGCAATTCAGACGTTTGCAGACTATATCCTTCAATAATTCAGCTACAAGTGGAAGGGAGGAAATCTCAATTTCTTCATTTGGAAGAAACCCTCGCATCCTCAAGGAGTTACTTGATGAGTGCCGCCAAGCCTTTATCAAAAACGATGAAAATAAAACAATTATCTACAGAGGCGGTGCCAAGGGTGGTAGCTTTGGTGAGCCGGGCTGGACTCGTCTTCTTTCCCGCACCTCTCGCCCCTTCTCTACGGTTGTCCTCGATGAAGCCGTAAAGCAGAATATCATTGCCGATATGAAAGATTACCTGCATCCATACACGAAGCGATGGTATTCTAATCGTGGTATTCCGTATCGTCGTGGGTATTTACTCCATGGGCCACCTGGCACAGGAAAGAGTTCTCTTAGCTTCGCAATTGCTGGATATTTTCAGCTTAAGATTTATATCGTTTCTTTGAATTCCGGTTCGATGAACGAAGAAATCCTCAGTACACTCTTCGCTGAGCTTCCCAAGCAGTGTGTTGTACTCCTTGAAGATATCGATACCGCCGGTCTTACCCACACCCGTGACGATGACGAAGATGAGGACGATTTTGGCTTTGATGAAGAGGCTGACCCTAAATCTCCATTGACTAAAGCGACTAAAGCTATGGAGGCCATGACAAAGAAAAATGGTGAGAAGGATCAATCCGGTAAGATCTCTTTAAGTGCATTGCTCAATGTGATTGATGGAGTTGCATCGCAAGAAGGAAGAATTCTGATTATGACGACAAATCACATCGAAAAGTTAGACGAGGCACTTATCAGGCCTGGCCGAGTTGACATGACTGTTCACTTTGATTTGGCTACTAAAGAAAACATGGAACAAATCTTCAAAAGTATCTACGCAACTCTTGAAGGAGACTATCCTGAGCTCAAGAGTTCTGAAAGTGGATCTTCAGACGGCGGAAGTGTCAAATCAGGATCCTCTAGAGGGAGAAGTCCGGCTAGTGTTGTACCAGTCAACAAGCGGGGTATGCACAAGAAGAAGCCTAGAACTCCCTCGAAAGAAAGAAGAATACAGGCAGAATTAGATCGAATCATTGCGGTGGAAGAGGAGCAAAGAAGGATCGAGGATGAAGAGAGAATAGCAAAATTAGCAAAGCTCTTTAGTGAGAAGGTTCCTGAAGCAAAGTTCAGTCCAGCGGAAATTCAAGGTTACTTGTTGAAGCATAAGAGAAATGCGGAAACTGCCGTCGAGGGAGCAGAACAATGGGTTAAGGAGAGAGAGGAAGAGAAGGAGAGAGCGAAGTTGAAGGAGAGTGAGGAAAGAGAGAAAAGAGAGAAGGAGAAAGCAAAGTTGGAAAAGGAAATTGAGAACTTGAAGAAGGAAAAGGAAGCTGAAGAAGGCGATGGTGGTAAGGAAGATGAGGAAGGGGCAGCGGGTGATTCTGAAAAGGTAGTGAAAGAAGTTGAAGCTATTAAGGAGCAGACCGAGATGGTTAAGAAAGAGGTCGAGGCTCTTAAAGACGAAGTCTTCGATGGAATGGAGAAGAACATCCAGAAGATGGAGAAGGCTGGAGTTAAGTTGAAGGATATCGAAATAGCAAGTGGGAAGAAAGCCACACATAAGTCCGATGTGGAGATGACTGAGTATGCAGAAACTGGATCTCAGACTGACCCAGATGAGGTGCTTGTTTAGGAAGTTATTTTATTTTAGGAATCAATGTAGGATAGATATCCTAAGAGAAAATGGGCACCGAAAGTGGTAGTTTGGGGGTTGGGGTAATAGGGGAGTTATATTTGGAGTTCTGTATTTTGCTATTGTCTGTTGGCATTGATTGGTGTTAGTTGGTAGTGAATGGTATACAGAAAACTATATTAGAGAATTGTATCGAGATAATGAATAGTAATCGAACAGGAATTATATACATATACTTTTTGAGTGCTTTGAAATGGTGAATGAATGAATGTTAGGAATTGACATGAGCAGGGACGATGCAGAGACAGTCAATCTGGTAAGTTGACTAAGATGTTTTCCTCTAATCCCAATTGACAGAAACCGGAATAATTGTAAGAAATACTCTACGGATTTGTCATGAGATTAAGCGTCAAAAGTCATATGTATCATATATACAATATGACATATTTCCAACCAACAAGTGATCCATCATTTGATCATTCTAGACGCTCGCATGATAACTACTAGGTATGTAAGAGGGAGGAATATCGTGTGTATTTGTGTATCAGCGAAATCCTACGGTAACCTGTGCCCTAAATGCGGGGGAGAAGAGCTAGAAGTTATTTATTAAGTCGTGAATTATCAATAATGGAAGCCCTGGAGTGAGGAATACTAGTATAGCTAGTGGTGAATCAAATGTTTTTATTGATAATTTACCTGTGTTTATATAAATATTATAATATAGAGCATTTGATTGGATGGGTCTGGGAAATAGACAAAATGTTGAATATTGTTTCAATTTATTTGGAGGGCTATTTGGAATTAGATTTAATGAATTGACTCTGTATTGATTTAGATTATAGTGTATGTATGTACTAATATGTATCTAAAATCTTCAGGCTATACCCGCCCGCTTCCTAATCCCGCTAAATTTGACAAAAGAGCAATGCGGCAAGTACCTCCAGCTACCAACAATACCACCAATACTACCACTCCACCACTACCTACCTAGTACGTACCTATCTACCCTTTATCTTTACTTCGAGGTTCATCATTGAATGGGAAAAAATCTCCCCCTCCCATCAACAACAAGAAGAAAAGAATAAGAAAAGAAGAAAAAAAAGGATTAAAAATCCTGCGTTTTATTGCATTTTCCACAAAGATCAGAATATCAAGTCTTTTCCTTCTTTGAAATATCTCACGACGATACGAATTCACAAATGATCTCAGTCATTCCTTTTTCCACCTTCACCTAAAAAAAAAATTAACAACCCACCTACCCACCTGCAGTTTTTCGGAATCATACAGTCGCATTACGGAAACTTCGATGCTTACGAACAATACATTGGATTCTTCTACCATCTACGAATCTAGAGCGGCAAAGGCTGCTCGCTTTCACGACGTCTTCCACAAAGAAAAGAAAGCTTTCTTCGCAGATCGTACCTGGCATAGAAACCGATAGAGGCCCTGATTTCCCCATATCGTCGGTGGAAGGTCGCGAATCACAATCCCCCACCGATCTGCCTTTATTCGACACTTCTGCCCAGGAAAACCACCGTGCAGAATCTCTACCTCCTCATACCATACCTTCAAATCGCCTACCATCTTCCCTCCTCATTACCGGCGAGCATATTCCTTCTGCTGCGAGTTCGCCAACTGGGGCCTACGCGGATCTATCGTTAGATAGCGATAAAGGCGGGGAATTTACCAGCAATAAAAATCGTCGACGATTTCCTTCCGAGGCTTTCGAATCAGAGCAACGAGGAAAATCTCCACGGCATAGGGCGATCATGGGTGGTGCAGAAGATATGCCGCAGAGGTCGTCGTCGCCGTTGAAACGACCAGCCTCAGAATTAGAACCAGATGTACCGCTGTCAAGCCAAAAGGAAGATGTCGATATGGTTATGGTGCCAGACACACAAGAAGACTCAGAGGCTGCTATTGCAGCTCCGACCGCAATCAGAGCAGTATCAATGGATATGCTGAGAGATGAACCTACCAAAGAAGATGGTGCTCAATTGGTGCCTGCCACTGAGAACGCCCAAAGCATTGGTAACATTCACTCGTGTTGCTTGTGTATTCAAGTACTGACGTGCAAGTACAGATCCCAAAACAGAAATCCCACCGATCGACGTTCAGGTTGCGACTGTGACAAGTTTAATCAGAGCAGCGAGAGACGGGCCACTCACCGAAGGAGACAAAACGTACCTGGTTTCGAGAAAATGGCTTGAGAAAGTTACTTCAAATACCTCAGAGGCTCGAGCGAAAAGCAAGAACGTGGTGGAAGAAAAAATTGGGCCAGTCGATAATTCTAACATCATTCAGCAAATCATCCCTCAACCTGGGCGCGAAGACTTTGTTCAACTGAAGCATGGAATCGGAGAAGATTTGTTCGAATTGTTTCCAGGTGACGCATGGAATATGGTTCTAGAATGGCATGATATAATGACGGGCACAAAACCAATTGTTCGATTTGCACACAACACAAACCCTGACAAAGGACCTAATGCAATAGCGAATGTGGCTTACGAATATCATCCTCCAATTTTCCATATCCACCGTGTATGGTCCGAACTTGGCGATAAAGTGGATGCAGCCATCAAGTCTGCAAATCCGGATGCGCCTGTAGTTGTTGCGAGTAGATCTATGAGGATGCATGACTTCTTAAAACTCATAAAGGAGGTTGCGGGAGTCCCCATTAAGCAAAAAATACGTCTTTGGAGAGTGCCAAGAACACTACCCGCCGCGGACCCAAAACTTTCAAGTGTTAATGGTGCCGCAACCCCTCCTTCATCCAGACCTGGGACACCAGTAGTCGACACCAATGGAACGGCTCCTGAAGTACAAGATTCATGGAAGAAGCTATTACTGGGTGTCGCAGAGTTCACCAAGGTGGAGAGAGATTCGGGCAGAATGAAGGTTGATTTTGAGGATTCAACAGTGAACGATAACTATAATGGCAATCTGAATCTCGGCCAATTAGGGCTTGGAGATGATCAAGCAATTGTCATTGATGAACTTGTCGAGGGCAAAGATGGCTTTGTTTCGAACACGAGAGTCTCGCCAAATGGAAAAGCCAACGGTGTTGGGCGTAAAAACAATTCAAGCATCATTGTTAGCAGCCAAAATAATAGCGGTCGTAATAGTCCAGCACCAACCTCTGGATATAACCTTCGTTCTTTTAACCGAAAGACGAAAAATGGTCGCACGCCAGGAACTGTCGGTCTTGGTAACCTTGGAAATACCTGTTACATGAACTCTGCTCTACAATGTGTTCGAAGTGTGGAAGAGCTGACCAAGTATTTTGTGCACGATGTGTACAAGGAAGAACTCAACAGCGATAATCCTCTAGGTCACGGGGGTTGCGTTGCTAAGGCATATGCAGATCTTCTGAAAGAAATATACAAGGAGCCTGCACCAGTCTCGGTTCAACCGCGGAACTTCAAGAATACTGTCAGTAGATTTGCCACTCAATTCTCAGGATATGGACAACAAGATTCTCAAGAATTTATTGGATTTTTACTTGATGGTCTCCAAGAAGATCTCAGCAGAGTGAGAAAGAAGCCGTATATTGAGAAACCTGATTCAACTGACGAGATGATCGGAAACCCGGATGCGATCAGAGAAATGGCCACCAAGGTCTGGGACATTACGAAGCAACGAGATGACTCGGTGATTGCAGATTTGTTCACTGGAATGTATAAATCTACTCTTGTCTGTCCACATTGTGATAAGGTCAGTATCACTTTTGATCCTTTTAACAATATGACTTTACAATTACCGATCGAAAACATATGGACCCGAGTCGTCAATTTCTTTCCACTCAATGACAAACCAGTTTCCATAGTGATTGAGATGGACAAGCATGCAAGCGTTGGGACACTTAAGCGTATTGTCAGCCAAAAGGTCGGAGTCCCAGCAGAGAGAATTTTCTCTTGTGAGGTATATGAAGGGAAATTTTACAAGTGGTACCTTGATCACGAAGTTGCTTCAGAAGCCATCGAAGGCGCTAAGGACATAGCCAACTTTTACGAGTTGGAGACAATACCTACAAATCTGCCAAAAGACTCGGGCAATAAGCACACTGGTTTCAACAAAAACAACTCCGGAGACAATGAACATTTGCCCTGGGATTCTCCAGAGGCCGAGAAATTGCTCGTTCCAGTGTTTCATCGTCGTCCCAAGCGTGAAAGATTTGGCAAAAAGCCAAGTTCGGGTTCGTGGGAACTCACAATTACACCCCATTTCATAGTGCTTAATCCTAACGAGGTAGGAAATTCCTATCTATTTGCTCTTAGATTTCTTTTTATCAAATCGTTGACATATGACAGGCACGAAGCGAAGAAGCCATCAAGCGAAAGCTTTTAGAAAAGGTGGCCACATTCACCACATGGCCCAGTATCAATGAAGAATCTGACCCTTCAAGCGCGTCTGAGAGTATTGATCCAGACTTGGTTGTCACCACTGGCTCTGATGCAGACTCGTCTGGAGACGGTAAATTTGTTGCTCAATCTTTGGATGGGGAAGATGAACTGGTCGACGTGGCCATGAAAGATTCTAATGCTGTTCCTGAATCTACAGAGCAAAGTCCTAAGTGAGTCGACTCTTCTCGCTGCGTGATACATCATACTAATGCTAGATAGTGCACCTTTGAAAGTCTTCAATAGTCGTCGGCCGAAATGGGTGGATCCAGCAGAGTTTCTTTCGCCCGAATTGCAGAACCTTTTTGAAATATCTTACATCGTTGACTCAAAGGGAGGCATACCAACAGCTTGGGCTGTGAACTTAGATTCCACCAGGTATCCAAAGATATCCGAAAGAAACCCACAAGCACATCAAAGTAACGAAGATGACACTTCAAACGATTACGATGCTGTAGACAGTACATCTGGATCTGTCTCTAGTAAATCCAGTAGGGAGAGTAGCGATGATACTAACGGGTTCGCTCCAAGCATGACAAGGATGAATGAAGAATCCACGAGTGATGATGATGCTCTGAAGCCAATCTCTCCTCAAAGAGTAAGTTTTTCAATATCAAAATTGTTGATAGCATGTTCCATCTTTTGTGAAAAGAATGGTTCTTTGATTTTCAGTGATGCTAATTGGTAAACAGGCTCTTCCAGTACGACCGGCTGCGCCAAAGTCGGGCGCTAGGGTAGGTCCCAAGAATAAACGTCGCTCACGTAACATGAAAACTTACTCAAAGAAGGGCAAATCAGTTGCACGAAAGCGAGAGCAATCCGAGGTTGGGTCTGAACAAGATGCTCCTGATGATGGCCCCTTGATCCGCCTGGGTGAAGGAGTTGTTGTTGATTGGAACGAAGATGCATGGGAAACGTTGTTTGGTAGTTACAACGATAG
This sequence comes from Botrytis hyacinthi, assembly GCA_004786245.1. Taxonomy (NCBI): domain Eukaryota; kingdom Fungi; phylum Ascomycota; class Leotiomycetes; order Helotiales; family Sclerotiniaceae; genus Botrytis; species Botrytis hyacinthi. The sequence continues at coordinate 2,404 of PQXK01000364.1, read as the reverse complement.
CGACCATTTCCGTGGCAGACCTACTTATGAAAATCCTCCTACTCTTGTCGATTCACATCTTGATTCAAAGCGCCAAGCTCGTGAGTCGAGAAGAAAGCAAGGTATCACTCTCGAAGACTGTCTCGATGAATTCGGCAAAGAAGAAATTCTTTCTGAGATGGATACTTGGTACTGTCCTAGATGCAAAGAACACCGTAGAGCGAGTAAAAAGTTTGAGATTTGGAGAACGCCAGATATTCTTATCATGCATCTGAAACGTTTCAGTGCTAGTGGCTTCCAAAGGAATAAGCTTGTCGACCATGTTGATTTCCCGATCGAAGGATTAGACCTTTCATCACGAGTTATTGAATCACAAGATGGCAAAGAAGAAATATATGACTTAATAGCTGTTGATGACCATTATGGCGGTATGGGTGGAGGGCATTATACCGCTTTTGCGAAGAACTTCTCTGATCAAAAGTGGTATGAATACAATGGTATGATCTCTCTCCAAGCTCAGTCAATGTCAATAACCAACTAACTTCTTCAGATTCTTCGGTGTCGGAAACGAAAAATCTTAACAGCATGGTCACAAAGAACGCATATCTCCTTTTCTACCGCAGACGTTCATCAGAACCTCTTGGTGGTAAGGCTTTGCGTGATATTGTGAACTCTCTTGATAATGCTTCTTCGGATGAGGAAGATTCGGGGGAAGGCAGACGCCTCGGCGAAAACTCCTCCCAGCATGGGTCGCCGAGCGCCTTGACAGGAGTCGGAGCAGCTCTCCGTCGGCCAGAACTTGGTTCGGAGGATGGCGAGGCGATGACGACAGTAAATCTACAGGGTCTTGATCGCCTTCCACTCGATAACGATGACAACCAAGGTGACGAACCATTTTTCGACCATCCTATATACCTACCTTCATATAGCGACGTCCAAGCGAGTACTGAGACTGACGAAGCGATAGACCTATCAGATCAAAATAATGTTGCACCAAATCTTCATCAACAAACATGGGGTTTCCAAGCATTTAACCATAATTCTCCAACATTTGCTTCTGGCGCAGCTTCTGAAGCCGGCGAAGCTGGTAGTTTATATGGTAGCGATGGGATTGAACATGGCTCAAATCCAGATCAGGCTACCAAGGATGAGCGAGAGCTAGAGTTTAATACTGCCATGGTTGATGAAGACTATCAAGAGGAGAATTACATACCCGATACTGATGTCGAGGGTCCAAATCCTCTTGATGTGATGGCGATATCAAATGCTGTAAAGCAACGCAATCGAGCAGAGCAACACAATTACGAAATCCCGGTTGATACCGCAGAAGATGAGGAACCTGCTACAGAAATACATGTTGAGGAGGGTGAAGGGGTTTAGAATTGATTAAGGTTCCTTTGATTTCTCACATCTTCTCGTATGAGTGTAGTTCATTGAAAATAAAGGAGTTTTGGTATTGATTGCTACTAGCATGAGGGGGTGGGGATGTGGGTGGAATGAGAAAGTCAACTCGATACAAACAAAGAATTGGAGGATTTGCACAAATGACGTTGTTTTTAGACATGAAACTGAATATGCTGTTATGATATTTTATTTTTCTCTGGCTCTTATTAGCATATGATTTGATGAGGAGGAGTAGGTGGGTGAGGCAAGAGGAGGGGGTGAAGAGGGTGGAGTAGAAGATATCCGATGTATGCATGCATGCAATGAAATAAAATGAAATGGCATGGAATGGAATGAATGATTTGGAGTAAATATGCATTATTTCTTTAACTCTTTTTTATATTTCGTGTGATGTGAATGGTTGGTGAATGGAAATGGGGAAGGAGAGGGAGAGGGGAGAGGATGTGGGGGGGATGTGTGTATGTGGTGAGTGGGTGTGATATGTGATTGATGAATAGATGGACGGATGGATGGATGGATGGATTAGGTTCATTGGGCGTATTGCATATATAAACATATGAATATATCGAATAAATGTTAAGGGCCCGTTCGGATCGATTTTTTATTTTGTTGCCAAAATGAGTTTAATAGATTTGTTGACTAATAATTTAGTCTATATTTGTGAATATAGATTCGAAATTTGTAGCCTACAAAATATAAAGTAATAATATATTAATAAATACTAATTAAAGCTATATTACAGATTTAATGAGATTTAGCGAGATTGTTATATAAATTTTCAAATTTCGTAGACTCATATTTTATAGCTTTTTGTAATCAAACATAGTATTCAGTAAAATACTTTTTTTTCAATTTTGTTGTTCATATAAATTGTTGAGTTATATTAGTATTCGGTAAAGACTTTGTGTGAACAAGGGAATTTACTTCAAGGGAATTCACTTCAAGGGAATGACTTCAATACAATGGCTACTGTATCAAAGGTATTAAGCGAATGCGGAAGAGACTAGCTCTTTCAGTAGTG
>PQXK01000363.1:0-25874 GCA_004786245.1 Botrytis hyacinthi | reverse complement strand
ACCCAACTACTAATCCACCGATCTGAAGCTTGTGTATGGCAGAGCGGACGGGATGCCCAATTCTCTTCAGTCTATGGTCGTATGTGACAGAAGCTTGCTGAATTAGGTACATATTGGGTGAGGATATGCTTGCTCATCCTGGTCTCATAAGCGAGGGGTTGCACAAACGAGATTAGGTTTGGCTTGATCTTACCCTCACTCAGTCTGGGTATTGCGCTTGGAGTATCTGCTTTGGTCTTGGGCTTAATTGTAAGGCATGTAGAAGATATCGTCATTCAGATAGAACTAACTGTTGCTTTGTGAAGGGATAGTAAATAGTGAATGTCGCGAAAGAGGAAAAAACCCGGGTGCACTAGCCAATGCTCACTTCCGTCGCAAAGGATATGGATTCCTCATCAACATCCTATGACCCTCATCCATACGATGATATGCTTCCGCAAACTCAAAAAGTCTACCGGCTAAACAATCTTCGTGAAGTTCCACCGGATCTGCCTCTCTCAGAAGTCTCTTGTAAATCTCCAACAGAATGCAGGTTTCCTCAAAAGTCTGGCAATTCATAAACCCATAGTCCACTTTCAGTACTTCATTTGGTGGAAACTCAACGGGATTGTCAATGGCTACGAACTGTTTCAAAGACAAGACTGAAGCTTGTGGTCTGGAGGGGGGTAGTGATAGAAACCATTGTAGAAATTTGAATTCTAATCGCATTTTTTGCAGACCTTTGGAGTCTATGAGTTTGATTAATTTACCAGACTCGTACGCATGCCAGAATTCCGTAAAGGTGGCTGTTTGCGGCGCGGGACCATAGAAAATGTGTTGATTGCTTCCTCGAAGGTCATCCAGAAGTTTATTCCCGAGTAGTAACCGTCTGTAGAGCAACCCAAGCGTGCTTTCTTCTCGCTCGTCATTGCAAGTGCAAAAGCCAAAGCTGTACCAGTTCTTTTGGATTGGATTTGGATGCGCCGCATGGAGGACCGTCGCTAGAAGTTCATAGCATTGCATCTTGGCCTCGGGGTTCTAATTGACTTGGCTGTTTATGCTGGTCTTCTTTATCCAAATAAACCATGGCTTGGTCGTAAAATGTGGCTAGGATATTCTGGGTTGAATCCTCTTGAGTTAATGGTTTCTCCAAAATATGTAGATTGCCCAGAAACCACGGAAAATACCCTCCTCGATTGGCTTCGTTGATTTGATAGAAGTATTTTTTGATGTTAGCAATAAGGGTACCCTCAACTTGCCATCTGTGAATATCTTCAACTGGGACATCGCCGAGCCACAACCCCTTATAAAGCCCCAAAAGCTTACAATGGTCCGCAAATGATAACAGACGATTGAAGCCGAAATCTTCAAGAACATCTTCCTCGTCAGGAACAGTAAAACTCACAATGTTCCTGTAAAGATAATCAGCCGAGGTGAGCGGTCGCTTGGCACACGTGAACAAATGCGACCCGTGTGTCTTAGTCTCGCATAATTCACTGCAATAGAAATCTTTATTGCAAATACTGCACAGTCGTGATGTCACTTTGGAGCAGGTATTACATTCGCCAAACTGATTCGACTGAGCCAATGCGCCGCCTGATGGATTTCCCCAGGTGGGCTTCGGGAAAGCGGTTTCACTCTTTCCTACTGATAATCTGCCCGGGTCTCAGCTCTTGTATAACAGTTTCAACAGCTGAAAGATTGTATTGTATCTCGATCATTCTTACCTGTTGAATAGCCCAGCAACTCTTTCTTGTTCCGTTTTCTTTTTTCTTTGCTCTATTACCAGGTGCTTACCCGACTTTCCAGCCTTGCGGTCACGGAATATGCTGCTTCCACCAGAATAGACGTTCTTTCAAGTCGTACTGCTTTGTCGAAGTCCGACTTCAATTCTTTCTCAATGTCTTTTTGCACTTGTACCACTGATTTGGCTACTTTATCCGCCTCGCTAGAAGCTAGTCCTGTTGTCTCGGGTACCGTCCAGGGTCTGAATAGTCGTCCATGGCAACCCCTTGTACCAATTCTGCCATATGCTTTGAGGAAATGCGAGCACATGAAACAGCTATACTTGCTGCAGCCAAAATAGGCGAATGATTTATCCAGTAACCGCTCATTCTTACTCAAAAAAAGAATCATTTGATCTCAGCATGTATATTAAGTGCCTGCTTTTGCAACTTCCTGTACTCCCGCTTAGCCTTGGCAACAGTCCAGCTTGGCCCGATCACAGTTTCGACTGTTAAAGTGTTGGTCGGAAGATCAAGGAGATTCAAGGTCTCTCTTAGCTGGAGTGCATCCTTGAGCGCTTTTTGCGGTATCCTATCACCGGTCACTGGGATTATGGTAACATTGTTGAAACTTGGGAGCTTAAGAGAAACCTCTTTGAATTTTTCAAGTATGACCCGAAGCCTACCGAGAAAACAAATGTCAATCCATAGTTTTCTAGTTTGTTTCGTAGACTTCGGAGATGTTTGGAGAAGCTCCTCGACCACTTTGCTCTTTCGTAAATCATATGCTTTTGTGACAAGCGTGCCACGTCTGCCGATCAACCTCTGGCCCGCCTTTAGCCTAGAAAAGGTCTGATTTTGAAGAACCGAGAGTTCTTTACGTGCTGTAGTGAACTTGTCGTTGTTGGCATTGTTGAATATGGTGCTACAACTCTTGAGGCTCAACCTCAGGTTCGGAATATAAGTGTCTTCGAGGCGGTCTTCATAATACGCCAACATTTCATTCCAAAGCACCTCCTCTACTATTTGATTCGGCAAGTCTTCACAAAAGTTAGATTTGGATCAAGTTTTAATTGGTGAGCAGGTACCTTTTCCGTGGAACAAGCCACTTAGCCGCTTGCTTAACTTTTCAAAGAAAATGTTGTCCACAATCTGGAAGCCTCCATTTCGAGTGATCCAAAGCGTCACATTCTCCTCGCCCTCCATCATACTGGAACACGCAACATGTTTGCCGCCTTTCTTATTAGCAGCTAATTCTGCCAGACAATCCAGGAACTTTGTTTTCAATTGATGATATCCTGAATCTGAAATTTGGTCACAGTAGCTTGTGTCTATACTAATCACATCGCTGTCAGTAGTAGACTCGTTCTTGTCAGACAGCTCCATGCCCAAGGAGACTGGCTCAACTTGTCCATCATTTCGAAGTGCAAGAAGATTTGCGTAGGCAGTGAATTCTCGTTTATTAAGTCCTGGGAGATTCCAGTTAAAGTCTTGAGTCATGATGATAGATTTATCGATGATTTTTGTGAACCATTTAGTGGAAGGTGCGAAAAATAAGTCATGTCATGCATGCATGCAGATGCGACCATTATCGTACCGTATCACAAAACATACGCCACAATATGTGGCTTCGCCCTGTAAACTCACGATTGCAAAGTCTAACATAACGGTCAGTCTATTAAAACTTAAAGTTAAATGCATATCAGCGTTGGTAGGATAGAAGTAGGAATCAAGCTAGTTCGTCCTTGATCTAGGCTCGTAACTAGTGGGTTCGCGCTTACTAGAGAAGATATGGAAGCTTTATGTTATCAGAAAAGGGGCTGAGAATTGAGAGGTCTCGGACTTTTCACGTGAGAACATGCTACACGATCTATCGAAAGGAAATTGTTGATGAAAAGGGTAGGTTTATATATGGGATAAAATACTCAGACAAATCTGCCATCTGGGGGAGCATCTCGTTTGTGATTTCGCTATGAGTTTATTAAACGATTGTCAGGCATGAAATTCTTCAAACTTCTAGAAATCCGGTATTTCAATAAACTCAATAGTAGTATAATGCTAAAAGCAAGAGGCTATGGCTGTTGGGGTTGTGTTCCGGACCATCGAATACACTGATCTGGTTTGAGGTAGCCACTTCCTCTTTGAGAGAATATGGATCAATACAAGCTAGAGTACTAGTCACGAGGCAAAAAACGGGTAAAAATTGTACTCAAAGCGTATGCTATACATTTATATAAACTAAACTTAAACATTAAAACCACAACTTGTATTTATATACGTGAATATTAATATATCGCATCAATCCGCAACCACATGCAAACTATTCGTACAACGCTTGTTGCCACCATGCACATCTGTTGTTTGCAGTGGTATCAGTTTGCACACTTCCCAAGCCAGTAGTTCCAAGAACGAGTGTCGTGGCATTGCTTTGGTATTCTGGGAAGAATGGCACTCCAACCCCATTGGGATCACCTGTCATAGCGAAGTTCATGATGTATCTTTGTAAATCAGCTGCTATGGTAGCGTTTACTGGCAGTCCGTCGTTTGAGGTAGTAGTGTCACCATTGAAGAACGTGTATGCAATATCTTCGCCGTGAAGTCCGGGTGGAACGGTAAAATAGTAGGAGTGTGTTTCGTTACGGAACGCGGTGTTCAGGTAGCGAGTATTGCACGTGAAAACAATTTCGGCTGTGATCAGGGATGTTCGTTCCAAAACACTCGTGTATGGATAAGAACCATTGTAGACTGGTGGGTAAAGGGTTCCAGTCACGTAGGCCAGTGTGGAATTGGATATGGTGGGCAGAGTGGTTGTAAGATCGGTAGCGATATCGGCCTCTGTAGAGAAGAAGGGAGATGTGAAGAATGCACCTTCATTGGAATTGTGCCCTGTCATGATCTTGACGTTCGTATCGAATTTGCCCTCAAGAAGTAACTTGGCCGGTAACTCAGGTACAAAACTACCGTCAACTGCCGGCCCGAAAGTAAAAGTACCATAAGGAGCCGATCGCGCAATAACAATAGTATTAAGCCCGGCAAGCGTGGCGAAATCAAGATTTCTCAAATCCGATACGGAGGTGATGTTAGGTCCAATAAGTTCTTGTGCTTGAGTGATGACGTTTTGGAAAGTCGCCTCTTGTTGGGAATCTGAATACACAGGAGGATAGCCAGGACTTTGTAGAATGGCCTGAGAGAAAGGTGCATTGCCATTGCTACCACCATATGCTGTAATCTGATGCATGATCGACCCAGCTCCGGCCGATTCGCCGATAACTGTTACTCGATCCGAATCTCCACCAAAGAGGTAAATATACTTTTGTATCCATTCCAAAGCCAATCTCTGATCAAGAAGAGCAGCATTTGCGGTTCCACTTTCCTCAAATGTGGGACCAGAAAGCCATCCCTATACCTGGTCAATTACTTTCCTCCAAATCAATGGATATGAACTTACAAAGAGACCAAGTCTGTAGTTTAGAGCAACATAAATTACACCTTCATCCCCATTCTCTTGACTCCTTGAAATCAACGTGGCCGGGTTCCCTGAACCAAATTTTGATCCGGCGACATAGCCACCTCCATATATCCAAACAACAACGGGGGCGCTACTTTCACCACAAGAATCGTATATAGACTTTGGGACAATGACATCGAGGAACAAGCAGTCCTCTGAAGTCAACGGTGCTGGCGCGGCGAGTCCCGAGATAGTGAGATTCTTCTCGACTGCCTCTACTTCTGCCTCGACAAATTCCAAGGTAGCTGTATTAGCACCTTGAAAATAGTACGAAGCAACTTCTTCCCAATAAGGTGTTCCCTGCGCACAAATAGCACCCTGCTGGCCATCGTTGATGGTTCGATTTACTTCAGTCGGTTCAATTGGAGCGGCAAATCGAAGATTTCCTATAGGCGGGGCTGCATATCGAATATTTGAGAAGTTGTAGTACTGTCCTGTCTCCTGTAGTTGTATTTAGCATCCACTCCAGAACGTGACCAATTTGAGATTGCATACATTTATCGTAGCCTGGTGAAGTGCGTAGTCAAGATCAACGACTGGTAGGGAAGCATTAGTGGGCAAAGCGTAGGCAGTTTGAACTGCACAAGCAGCAATCACAACAGCCTTGATTGCATTCATCTTTATTTTTCAGAAAGGAGGCAATTTGCAATGGAGCAAACGGCATGAAAGGAACTTTGAAGAGGGAAAGGCATCTTGTATATAACGATCTCAAGTCAGCGTGCAACGGTACATCTGCTTCGTTACCTCGGTGGCTTATCAACCAACACTTGTTTTGGCGCTCAAAAATATATTAATTACATTGTTGCAAGTCTGCATAGGCTTGCCATTGACTCGATATTCGGAGATGAGCATTCAATCGGCGCACTAGCAACGAGCGGGGGTAACTGGGTACTAGGATAAAGACGGTATGAAGATCTTAGGGGCTGTCATCCAAAGACAGGAGAAGGGACTACCTGGTTCCTAGCCACTCATAGCTAAGATGTCATCGGGGAACAATCCCTTTAGAGATGTGCTTTGAAATTCATTTCAGGGATTATGGCAATTTAGTCCGGGGAGAGAGGAACATTCTATCGAAGATCTCACTCGTATAGAGCTGAGAGTGACATGTCTACGCGTTCATATTACACGCGAGATCTACATTGAGATGAAGTTGCGAGGTCTAAGGGTCGCTAATGCACTCCCGGTTCGTATACATACGGGCACCGAGTGAAGTTTGTACAATTTAGACAGCTGGCCCATTTTATTTTGTGTTTCCGCGTAAATAAACATGTTAATGGCTTCCCAATATGGATCGTACGCAATTTCGGTAAGAACATCAAGCAAGGATATGAAGGTCACATCAAAAGCTTGTTATCGCTTGTCTCAGGATCTAGGATTACAACACATCGTTTTGATGTGATCATATCATTGGCCAACGGATGCCGTTCATGAGAGCGAACTGTAGTTTGGCAGCTCAGCCTTACGCTCGAGCCACAACCTCATTCCCGTCTCCTATTCAACCAAGAACAATTGTTTTACCAAGAAGCATTGTACACCTATTGATGCGAATTATTGACCCCGCGCATTATGTCTACGATTGCCCAACCTCGAGAAAGCTCCGTTAACGGGCGTCGTGTTCCTCTACTCACTACACCTACCTCCTCAACACGACCGAGTCTAGACCATTCCCGCTCATCTGAACCATCTCCGAATCGAGGATCCTCAGTCGCGATACCTCGACGCAACCGTGCCGCTTTGCGAGAATATTATAACCTCAGAAAGGGACAAGACGCTCCTACTGACGATGCGGCATCCGAAGTTTCCTCAATTCACTTTGATAGTGAGGTACAAGAAAGCGAAATGGACAAGGACGGATTTAATGGGGAGAAATATGTGAAGGAGGTTCTGGAAAAGCAAACACTGGGAGAGTTATTGCGGACCTACAATGGAGTTCTGACCGATATAAGGGCTCTAGACGCGGAGAAAAAGGCACTGGTTTATGATAATTACAGCAAGTTAATTACGGCAACAGAGACAATCAGGAAGATGAGGACAAACATGGACCCATTAAATCCAATGGCCAGTACGCTCGATCCGGCTATCGCGAGTATCTACGAAAGGGCTGAGAAGATCAAGGTTGAGTTGAAGGAAGGCATTCCGGAATCACAAAGGAGACTCATGGAGATGGGAGTAGAGGAAAGGGCGGCATTCCAGAAGAAACAAAACATGAGGAAGCTTGTACTCCAAGTATTGGAGACGCCTGAGAAGCTGAGATCATTGGTAGCGGGGGGCAATGAAGACGAAGCCAGATTGGAATGGGAGAAAGTCTCAACGCTGTTGAGAAGATGGAAAGAGAGAGGTGTAGGGGGAAGTGACGTGCAGGCATGTATAGAAGACGGAGAGGCAGCTTTGAGGGGCGAGCCTCCAAATGAGAAGAGCTGGGTTAACATAAGAGCAAAGAGATCATCATGACAGCGATAGTTTTATCACAGCACAGCAACGACAGCACGACAGCATAGTGGTAATATTTTGAGAGTATAACGATACCGTAGTGACAGCGATAGCACGACAGCATACGAACTATTATTGTTTATCAGGAACACCAGCCGACAACAATTCCTATAAACTCGCAAGGACACCCAGTATCTTACCAGTTCACCTCATCCTTGCGAATTATATCAAAGGGATCCCTATCGATTTCACTTACCGCGATATCCGCCTTCCCCTCCATTGCCTCCGCCAATGCAGACTGCATTCGGTCCTTTAAATAGGCTCTTTCAGTGTTGCTATGGAATGCAGTGACAACGCATTTACCCTGCTCAACGGCTGCCAAGGCTTCATGGTGGCTCAATTCGCCAGTGAATAATAAGTCAACGTCCAAGCCGTTAAGCATGGATCCTCCAGATCCGGCACATATGCCAATGGAAGAAATTTCAATAGATGACTTTTCTCCTCTAGGTATGGATTGTGGAACCGCAACGGAAAGTCCGGATATGCGGTCTCCAATTTGGAGTGAAGATTGCATCCGTGCAACAAGATCTCCTAGCTTCTGAGGTTGCTTGAATCGAACGATTCGGCCATATCCGGCACCTTCGAACCCATTGGGTATATCCTTGATGGAATTAATAATCGAGCGTTCGTGATCAATGGACTCGGTCCCAATACTATTTTATATCAATCTCATTTCACGGGTAGGATTGGCATTAAAGATTGAGCATACGTTTGATTCTTTTTCAAGGGTCGATTGGTGACTATATCGGCAAGCCAATCATTGAGGCCTTCTGGCGCAGCATCTACAGCTGTATGAGGACTGTAAACACTGATTCCCTCTTGGGCAAGACGGAGCAGAGAACTCTGTTGGGAGTTGGCAAGGGTGACGGCTTTCAAGCTACGAAATATGATAGGATCTTAAAAATGATTAGAAATATGATACCTTCGCTCTAATAGTCACCAAATGTACTTACGATATGTGACAATGATTGAATCCTTCCTGCGGATAGCTTCATCTGCAACCCCCTTTGTGAGGTCAACAGTCAGAAGAACCGAATCTTTAAGATGATTTTCACGATGTGGTGCCTCCAACAGAACTTGAATATTATGAGTGAAAGATTCTCAGAGATAGGTAATGAAACTCACGCCCCGTGTTATCAAAACTGCTGTCCGCGAGCTTTTCTGGGTATCTGCAATGCACCATGAGAAATGGACTTTTTGGGAGATATTAATTGACCATAACTTACAACTTTCTCATAGCCGCAACAACAGCTTGAGTGAATGGAGAAGAAGTTGTAGACATGGCTCTTTTTGATATTGCAATGTTCTTGGAAACTATTCTTGAGAACATCACGTTCATATTGAGTTTATTTTGTCTACAACCCACATAGCGATGACTTTCTTCCAGAGTGTAATGTATATTAAAGCGGCGACATTTTTACATCATCACAATCGCAGTCCCCGATTTCGCATAATAATAATTTCGAAAAAGTTCTAAGAAAGTGTTTAACATATACCGATATTATAATACCACAGAAATAATGGCAGAAGCTTCAGGCATATCTGCTGAAGCTCTTAAGCTCAAGATCACAGAGTCATTAAATGCAAGCCATGTCGAAATTGAAGATATGTCAGGTACGGATACCTTCAACTGCCCCGCAGTATCCCCGCCATGCTAATTGATTCTGGTCTATAGGAGGTTGTGGGCAGGCATTCTCTGCCGTGATTGTCTCGCCGCAATTTGAGAAGAAGACTACATTGGCAAGGCATAGGTTGGTGAATGGAGCGCTGAAGGCGGAGATTGCGGCCATCCATGCCTGGACTCCCAAGTGCTATACTCCGGAACAATGGGAGAAGCAGAAAGAGGATGGCAAGGAGGCGGTTGCGCCAGGAAAGAACACTACTGGGGAGGTTGTGGATGGGACAACTGCTTGAGAGGGAGAAGGAATCGGAGTTCTGGCGCAGAACGGACCTATACCACAGCTTCCGGGGTGGTGACGGCGATCGGACGGGGAGAGGAACGGGGCTTACGGGGACAATGGAGCACGGGGAAGAAGAGCTATGATATACCAAGGAGTCACCGGGAAGGAGAAAATCTGTTTTTGATTGAGCCCTCATGCAATGGGCAATGTGGGTAGTATTTCATCTTGGCACTGTGGTAAAGCAAAAGGGATCACTGCGGTTGTGATCACGATGCTTCTCTACACCCCGGCCCTGTGAAGATCAGGGACAGTGTCTTCCAAAGCAGGTGTGTTGGACTCCTGAGTCTCTCATTCACACATTCCAGAGTCCTGCACGCCCAGTCATACGAGGCTCAGGAATATTATTCAAGCCTCTAGAAAGTCAAGATAATAAAAAGTCTCGTACAGCAAATTGTTGACGTCTCTTTCCAGTTGCCTGGATAGAGCATTCCATCGCTAGGAATCAGGTTTGAACTTTGCTGACACGCTGTGCAACAACACTGAATACTGCAATAGATGATATGAATAAGACTATGTTGTAGAACTATAATAGATGAGCTAAAAGTCATAGACCTTCAATCTTGAAGGAAACATACAGCATTCCTTGAATATGTGCTCTCTTCAGCATCTGTTCTTGCTTCAACAAAGAGCCTTCGAAGATTGGGTAAATTTGCCTTAGAGAAAGCCATCGTTAGTTTCGCAACTCAATAAAAATAAAAAGGGGGATTAATGAATGTTACCATATTAAGTCTTCCAGGAGTTTATCCAACAATTTGTTTCATATGACTTTATTTGACAGGGGATTCACATCTGGAAGCACGATTGCTGGTCCCCTGTTCTTTCAAGATCTAGCGAGTCCTTTACAAAGCGCACCAGGCTGAAGCTATCTGGTATCAACAATCTGCCCACCACTTTGACCCTATACTTCAATTACAACACAATCCACGAATCTCACGATTCTCCCTTTCTATACAGAACACTCGCGGATTCCCTTCTGGAAATTTCAAAGCTCACCTTCATCAGCCCTTTCCACGAACCGTGGCCTTACCGTCAATCGACAACTTAGCCATCGGCGTATGAGGGGCACCCTCAAGATCGCCATCTGTGTGAGCGATGGCGGTGAATAGGATCAAAGGTGCCTTCGCACCACCCAAGAAGGGAGAAACATACGAGTTGAGAGCTGGTTTAGTATCTCAATATGCTTACGAGCGCAAAGAAGCAATTCAAAAGACCATCATGTCCATGACCCTGGGCAAAGATGTGTCTGCGCTATTTCCGGATGTTTTAAAGAATATTGCTACAGCAGATTTAGACCAGAAGAAGCTGGTGTATTTGTATTTAATGTTTGTCAAGACTATTTATTGTGATTTGGATGAACGATGTTGCTAATATTCACCATTAGGAATTATGCCAAATCGCATCCCGACCTTTGTATTCTAGCGGTCAATACTTTCGTACAAGATTCCGAAGATCCAAATCCACTGGTGCGAGCTCTTGCGATTCGGACAATGGGTTGTATTCGAGTAGATAAGATGGTAGATTATATGGAGGAACCACTGCGGAAAACGTTAAGGGATGAATCGCCATACGTACGAAAGACTGCAGCAATCTGTGTTGCGAAATTGTTCGACCTTAATCCCACAATGTGTCTTGAGAACGGCTTCTTAGAAACCCTGCAAGAATTGATTGGAGATCCTAACCCTATGGTGGTGGCCAATTCTGTAACGGCGCTCGTGGAAATCAATGAGACTGCGCCAGAGACAAAGGCTTTACGGATCACATCTGCGACATTAAAGAAGATGCTCATGGCTTTGAACGAATGTACCGAATGGGGAAGAGTAACTATCTTGTCTACTCTGGCGGATTATAAGGCTTCGGATATTAAGGAGTCAGAACATATTTGTGAAAGAGTATCTCCTCAATTTCAACATGTCAACCCAAGTGTTGTCTTGGCTGCCGTCAAAGTTGTTTTCCTCCATATGAAGAATGTCAATGCGGATTTGGGAAAGCAATATCTGAAAAAGATGGCTCCACCTCTTGGTAAGTGAAATATATACGTCAAAGGAGAACAAGGTGTCCTAGTCTGGACATGCAGACGTGATAAAAGCTCTCGGTATTCAGAACCATTATTTTCCAAAGAATTCAGTATTTCAAAGTATTTGAATTGTTTGAATACAGAAACGGAAAGCTTCTGGTTGTTGGACTGCAGTCCGGACTATTGAGAACCTTGAGGGAGGATTGAGCTAATAGATTGTAGTAACTCTTGTTGCTTCGGCACCCGAAGTCCAATATGTTGCTTTGAGAAACATAGATCTTCTCTTGCAAGCGAAGCCAGATATTCTTAGTAAGGAGTTAAGAGTCTTCTTCTGCAAATACAACGATCCGCCTTATGTAAAACTTCAGAAATTGGAGATTATGGTACGGATAGCTAACGACAAAAATGTTGATCAATTGTTATCGGAGCTCAAAGAATACGCTCTTGAAGTTGACATGGATTTTGTTCGAAGAGCCGTTAAGGCTATTGGTCAAGCAGCCATCAAAATTGAGAGCGCAAGCGAAAAGTGTGTCAACACATTACTCGACTTGATTGCTACGAAGGTCAACTACGTTGTACAGGAGGCCATTGTCGTTATCAAAGACATCTTTAGAAAATACCCAGGATACGAGGGTATTATTCCAACCTTGTGCAAGTATATCGATGAATTAGATGAGCCAAACGCGCGGGGAGCTTTAATTTGGATTGTTGGCGAGTATGCCGAGAAGATCAGCAATGCAGATGAAATCCTTGCAGGATTTGTTGAAGGTTTCATGGAGGAATTTACCCAAACTCAACTTCAAATCTTGACAGCTGTCGTTAAGTTGTTTTTGAAGAAGCCAGATAACAATCAGGGACTTGTCCAAAAAGTTTTACAAGTATCGACTGCCGAAAATGATAACCCAGATATTAGAGACAGAGCTTATGTATATTGGCGTTTGTTGTCAGGTGATCTTTCAATAGCAAAGGTATTTATGAGTGTCATATTCTCTAACCAAGATCAGAATATACTAACAACAAATCTAGAACATTATCCTTTCCGACAAGCCACCTATTACCACAACCATGACATCCCTCCCCCCAGCACTCCTCGATCAACTTTTGACAGAACTCAGCACTCTCGCTTCTGTATACCATAAACCTCCTGAGACTTTTGTGGGCCAAGGTCGCTACGGCGCCGATGCTATCCAGCACGCCGCTATTCAGGAACAACGTCAAAACGCCGTCGAAAATCCAATTGCAGCCGCTGTCGCCGCAGCCGCAAATGGTGCTCCTGCTCAAAATAACGCTGAGAATCTCCTTGACATTGATTTTGATGGTGCAGCTCCAGCAAGTGCAGATGCACCTCCCAGTGTTGGAACAAGTGGATTAGAAGGATTGGCAGGCACGCCTCAAAGAGTAGATAGTCCAGCTGCGGGTGCCAATGCTGGCGGTAGTATGGCAGATATGATGGGCTTATTTGATGCTCCTGCTCCTGCTCCAGCTGCTGGCGGCATGGGAATGGGTGGCATGGGGAATGATATGATGAATGGTTTCGCAGGGCTAGATTTGAGCGGTACTAGCCAACCTCCTGGTGCGCAAACGCAGTTACAGCAGGGTGGTGCGAAGAAGACAAACGAGGATTTGTTAGGGATGTTTTAAATCTGAGAAATGGGTAATAAGCAATGGGTCGGTGGTGTTGTGAATGGATCTGGAGGGAATAGGTCATTCGATGCAGCCAGTGGTTAGAGATTAGCAAAATTAGTATGTATGTATGTATTGAAGGCAATTCGAAGCAATTCGGCAAATAAGAGTATGTGTATGAATGTGAGTTAATATGCTCTCCGTATATTTCCAACTTGTATGAAGCGTAATTGATTCAACATCCAGTGTATATGTGTATTGTAAATGCATTTTTATAACGAAAAGTGTGTCATTTTCAATATCTGATTGAACTGTAGGTTGACAGCTTTGGTTTTGTGAAGACACTCATACCTACAAATTTACAAGGAGCCCACCCACTGAGTCACTGGATGGGAAATTGTTGAATCCCCGTCTTCATATACGGGAGAGTTTTTGCTACTGGTGACGCTCTCGATCCTTCCTGGAAAGGACATTTGTCTCAAATCTGGCTCTACTTTCCATCTGATCTTTCTGCCAAACAAAACTCACCGGGGCGCGGCTGACAGATGCCATAGCCTGATGGCCTGAGCTTCTGGAAGGCTGCAAGGCTGATGGGAATGTAAGATATGAACAAGGCTACTTGCTTTATTAATTCGCAAACAAGTGTACATACATGTATTTAAATACAGCTTCTCTTCTTCTCTCCCTTCTCATACCATGTTATACTAATAAAGCTATTACGATACAATACTCTATGTCTTTCGCACAATTGATCACCACCAATTTCTAGCTTTTCTCTAGAAAATCAGTTCGTTCGTTAATTTCTCATAACTCAACAAGCACTTCCTCCTCCCCATCTCAACCCACTCCTCTCTCCCAGAACCCAAAAAGAAACATGAGCACCCCAAATCCCTCAACCCTGCAAAAACAACTCCTCCACTCCCTCTCAAGCTCGCACCTCCCCCTCCCCAGCCCCACCTTCCTAACCGCCATCCTCACCCCCTCCACCACGCACCTCTCCTCGCTCCCCTCCCTCCCCTCCCTCCTCGCCACAACCCGCCACCGTCTCCTCTCCACCTCCCTCACAACCCCCAACCTCCTCTCCCCAGAAACCCACGCCCTCCCCCCCTCCCTCTCAAACCCCCTCGTCAAAGAAACCCTCCTCGACAACGACATCCCCGTCCAAGTCCTCGATATCGAAGACATCAGCCGCTCCAAAAGCGATCTCCTCCTCGATCTCGAAGCCGAGCGACTAGGCGAGCGCACACAAGGCCGCTCCATCATTCGCCTCGCAGACGAATCATCCTCTTCCTCCGCGCTCGATCTCGGATCGTCAGCCTCGACGCAGCTCCTCCCAAATCAGACCCAAAATAAATCAAGCCCATCCCACTCCCCCGGTCCTTTCAAACTCCACCTCCAAGACCGCACCGGCGCAACCATCTACGCATTCACGAGTGCTCTCCCCGCGTCTTCGCCTCTGCAGGGGAAAATCGGGCTTCCTCCGAAAATGAACATCGGCTGTAAGATACTTCTGCAGCGGGGCACGCGCGTGCATAGGGGAATGGTGAGGTTGGAGGGGAATACGTGTATTGTGCTTGGGGGACGGGTGGAGGGATTGGATCGGGCTTGGAGAGAAGGCTGGGAGGGCAGACTGAGGGAGAGTATTAAGAAGGGGAGGGGAGGGGATGAATGAGTGGAGTGGAGTGGAGAGTTGAATTGTAGCAGAGGATTTTACGGATACATAAGGGAGTATGCTGACGGTGATATTTGGGATCAATTAGGATGTTCAGTTGACGGTAGCAATACTGACATCGATATGAAAGTGCTATATCCATCCATCCACGCCTCGTCGTTTCTACAAATCACCATACCAGTCGCGTAAACACTACATGCCTATTCCTTTCGCCAAAAAATTCAAGCTGAGGGAGAGAGAGAGATCTATGACTCAAACCCCGTAGATCCCAATCCACAGGAACAAGAGCGAAGCATCTAGAGAAGAGCAATTCGTATCCGCTATCACTGGACAATGCACGAGAAGGGACACACTATGCTTCACGCAATAGAAATCAAACACCCTATCCAATCTCTCTAGAACATCACAAAAGCAAAGAAAAGCGTAGCAATACCAATACCAATACCATTCACATCTAAACACAAGTTACAACAAACACACATAAATATCATATCATATCATATATGAATCTTTATGAACCTTTATGAAATAGAAAAAAGAACCCTAGCAAATGAAAAGAAACATAAAAAAGAAGAAGCTGTACGTAACATGATTTCATGCCATCATAATTTGCATTCCATCCTCCATCCCCATCCCATCATCATCATCATCTCACTTTCAAAAAAATCATCTCAAATGATATCCCACCTCTGACTAATTCCCAACCGCCCCCTCTGGAATTCCATCCTGTAAATTATGAAAAGAAAATGCTCTTCGAGTCTCCTTTATTCGTCATCCCACCCTCCGGCTATCCAACTCAAAACGCAAGTTTGATAGCCATATTCTTTTATACCATCTTCGTAAGATCCGGTTATTTAAAGACTCTCTTTTGAGACTACACAAATCGAGTGAAGATTGCGTCACCAAGTGTAGCGAGATAAATACGGTCCAGAACAGAAAGTTGCAAGTACAGTTTCAAATGTTTGAAATTTCAATGCCACAAGTGCCTTCTCTCTAGGACTAAATTAATCAATAGTTCAAGATTTAAATTTCCAAATAATGCGTTGAAGGATATCCGAAGCAATTAAAAACAAAATTAAAGGCAAAGTCTATCTCATGATCTCTTCATAAATCAATTTTTTGAGTTGTTCCTTGGTGAGATTGTCCTTGTTTTTGTCAAAATCAAAGAATTCTTCTGGAATGGGGTTGGCGGTTGGCTCATCTTCGGGGTCGTGGTATGGTTCAAGGTATGGGTGCTTCAGTGCTTCTTCAACAGTGATTCTCTTGACTGGGTTGAAAGCGAGAAGCTTCTCGAGGAGGTCCAAAGCAAGATCTGAGGTCTTTGGGAACATGGTCTTGAAAGGAACCTTCTTCTTGAATGGCAACGATCGGATATATTCTCTTGCACGACGAGATTTGATACCGTAGTAATCTTCCATGGTTGGAGTACCAAGAACGTCAAGAATGAGTGTGAGTTGGTGGTGGTCTATAAATTATTAGCAAAGAGCATCACTTTTATGCAGACGTTACTTACAATCCTTTCCAGGGAACAGGGGCTTTCCGCTTAACATCTCGGCCAAGATACATCCAACAGACCAGACATCAATAGCCTTGGTGTATTCCTTGAATGTCAACATAATTTCCGGAGCACGATACCATCTGGTCGCAACATATTCTGTCATGAAACCAGAGTTATCCTCTTGGGATGCAGCCGATCTAGCAAGACCAAAATCGCAGACTTTCAAATCGCAGTTGGCATTGAGTAACAGATTAGATGGCTTCAAATCTCTGTGTAAAACATTTGCGGAGTGCATAGCTTTCAAGGCTCGGAGGGTTTGGTAAATAAAGTATTGGCAGTGGTCGTCGGATAAATCTTGGGTGCGAATTACACGATGCATATCGGTCTCCATGAGTTCCTGCTATTGCATTAGTATATTGTCTTATTTCCACCTGATACTACAAGTTTACATACCTGAATGAGGTAAACTTCGGTGAAGGATTCATAATTTCTTGGCTTCTGGATATCGAGAATGGAGATGATGTTTTCGTGATTGAAGTATCGGAGTAGCTTCATCTCACGAAGTGTTCGTAAACAGAACATAGAATGATCGAATGGAGTGATCTTCTTGATAGCGACCTTTTGGCCCGAAGGCTTGTGCAAAGCTGAACTATAAAGAGAACCCGAATTAGCCCATCCTCATTTTCTGCAAATTCCCGTCCTCTGCCTCCTTTCGAAAGATTGTACGAGTTACAAAGTGGGGTAGCGTACCAGACAACACCATAAGCTCCTTCTCCTACAACATCCTGGATATCATATTGTTCGCTGACATTGAAAGAGATCTTTCGAGATCCCGAGGCAGGATTAGGCGCACGAGCTGTCATGGTGCAATAATGGGTATATGAGGCAAGAAGATCGTATCTTGCAGAATTGAAGAACTGGAAACTTGTCTACCAGTTATAAACACTAATAGACAGCTTTACTGAATGATTACAGGAACAAACTGTAAGTGCCGAAGTTGAAGGATGCTATTTTTATTGCAAATAGAAATGTCGAAGCTCGGGAACTTTTCTTTGTTGTCGTTAGTTGGGGATGTTCCAAGCGATGTCAAAGCAAAGTATGGATCGATTCACCCTTTTTTTGAACCTTGTCTTTCAATATTCTTTCAGATGACGGGCTTTCTTTTCTCTGGAATAAATTGCTGTTAGAAGCTAAGTTTGTACAAAGACAACAAGCTTCTGATTCAAAAGATTGATTGATCTTTCTTGAAAGTAAGTCGTGAAGGTTGTTCTCAACACTTGTACCTGCTTGCGCTCGGTCCTGTTGTAATGGTAAAGAATATCTTCAGCTTGTCGCAGCTTTGATATAAGTCCAGCAAAGTCGTAATCACCAGAATGTAAGCAGGTGAGATGATCTAGCAGTGAAGAAAGTTGATAGAAGGTAATGGGAATCGTGGTGTATCTGTATGGGCAAGTAAACATAATCAGCATTTCTTGTTCTCTCTTATTTGTGTCCCGCTTTCACATCTCCTTCTCCTTCTTCTCGCATAGAGACCAACCTCAAAAAGATTCTAAAGCTTCCAGAACAACTCGAGACTTCTTCTGACAAATGCGCAAATTGAATACAAAGATGGTAGACAATTCATCCGATATATAAACAGTTGGGATAGGAGATATGCTGTACCTGTACTGTAATCTTTCCCAATATGTGTTCCAGACCAAGAGGTTCAGATTGCCCCGCTACAAGGATGAGGTTTCCGTTTTCCAAGATTTCCAGTTGGACCTTTGAATTCGGAGAAAGTAAGTTGACTTGTCGCAGAGTTCAGAATGATGTTTAGAAGAGATGAAAGTCTTTCAAAGTTCAGATAACAAAGTAAGTAAAGAAGAGAGGAAGAGAGGATGGGAATCCTTTTGAAAATAAGACTCTTTTCCGAATAGTGCAGTAAGTGGTAGTCAGTGGGTGATGGATGTTGTTGAAAGTAAAGTAGTAAAAAGCACGGGTGTAAGTGGTTTTGAATGAGGGGGGAACTTTGGTGCTGATTGGAAGCTTTTTAGTGGAGTGGGATGAAATGGATAAGCTGGGTCCCTTCTTTTCTTCTACCTAATGGGTAAAAAGGTCAAGCAAGCAAGCAAGCAAGCAAGCAATGGTCCAAGGTCAAGGTCCAAGGTCCAAGGTCCAAGTCAAGAAAGTCAAAAAGTTCTCAAAAGTCCAAATTCAGGGACGTCCGAGAAAGATCTCAAACAGTGGTTAAATAGTTGGGTATTTGATTTGGCATTTGGTATATAAAAAATACTAGTGATTGCCTAATAAGTAATTATTCCGAGGAAGACGTGGAAGTGGTGTTGGTACTGGTATCCAAGTATGGAAAGATGAAGACTACCGGTACAATATTATTAGTATCAATTGTGTGAGAATTGATAGGTATAGAAATGACTGACTTATTATTATATTTCAAAGTCAATGAGAGAGAGACATCAGAGACCCCATTTGTCTATCAAATCAAAGAGTCTACCTCTGACTTTCTCACACAAAATAATAATGAATATCTCTATCAACCACCAATTGCAAATCCAAATAACAACTGGCTGGCTGGCTATCTAAGAAAAGGAGCCCACCAAGAATGTGCTCTTCGTAACCTCACACACTCAATTCTTTTCTCTCTAAGCGCCCAACTCGAGATGTCAAAATTCCATCACATAGAAATTTCACTTACGAGGTGAGATCAAATCAACCTCTCAAACCAAACTCTGACAACCACTGGATTACCACGATTTGAAAATTTCACTCGCTTATGCGTCTGTTTCACACGGCACAGCCGTTGGTCTTTCTCATGTAACCAATCAACAGATATTCATGTGTGTGGAAATTATACCTGGGCATGTGGGTTACATATGTTCACACTCGAGAAGATCCTTAAAATAGCGATTTTGATATTGATAATCACTCACTACCTACCCAGGGAGTGAGATTCTACTACGGACAGAAATACCATGATTTTGCGTTTGATGAACAGCTACCTACTTGCTCGCTAATCCACAGACTTCATTTCTCTTCTTACAAACCAGCCTACGTATCTTCTCGAGCAGAAACTAAAAACATCTCATGTAAATGAATCGGCCCATCAACTGCCATCCACTTCTCAAACCTACACCCACACGGAGACTCTGGCTGGCTTGTTCGTAAATCCATCTGGCCTGACCTGACCGGACTTCAATCATGTGGCCCGTGATCTGATCGTCACTCTTATTTTCACTCCCTTAACCTTAATAACACTAATATGTCCCATCTCATCACCATACCAGATCACCATATAAACATACAGCCAAATCAAACTCCGC
Source organism: Botrytis hyacinthi (assembly GCA_004786245.1). NCBI lineage: Eukaryota > Fungi > Ascomycota > Leotiomycetes > Helotiales > Sclerotiniaceae > Botrytis > Botrytis hyacinthi. Next base: position 6,088 of record PQXK01000363.1, on the reverse strand, counting down.
CATCAAATAACCATCACAGCACCTCAATTTAACACCAGATAACCAAAAAATCCATCCAGCCCCAGAACAAGCCTCTTCAAAGTTTAAACCCTCCCTCCCTTCCTATCATCCCCATCCTTCCCCAACCCCCAAGTTTTGACCTCCTCACTTACAAATTACAATGTCCTCGACTCTACCAAGCACCTCCAAGTTCCAACCACATCATTCCCACCAGCCTACCCTACGCATCACTCTCCCCACCACCCAGAAACTCAAATCTCATCACCCAATAGATTTCCCCTCCCGCACGCCACCCCGTTTGACATTTCTCCAGACGAAACACCTCCTTTCATCATCCCGGTCTTGATTCCTACCCGTTTGGTTTCACTTTTGGATTCTCGCTTTTTGCTTAGGGTGCAGGTTGTCCGTTCTCATTCTCATATGTATTTTCATTTTCATTTTCATTTTTATTTATTATACCTATAAACCTATAAACCTATAAACCTATCCATCTATCCATCCATCCATACCTACATACCTACCTCCCAAGAATCAAGATCACAACATCATACAAATAAATGCTTAATTATTTATGCTTAATGCTTAATACTTAATACTTACTTTAACACTCCATTCCTTCACACCTTCCTACCCTACCCACTTACTCCATACTCTTCGAAACACCACCTCTTACTCTTACCTCTTACCTCTTACCTCTTACCTCTTACCTATCTAGATAGCTTCAGAAGCTCTGGACTCTGGAGTATGCCATCGAATTCACAATCTTATAAGTCACGATTTACGAGTTACGAGTTACGAGTTACTACCTAGTGAGCAAGAGTTTCTGTGATACACATGCACATATATTTACGAGTTATATAATACAAACCACAAGTACATTCATTCATCACACAGTATATAAAAACCCTCACGAATCCAGAGTGATCAAATTTCACACAAAATAAAATAAAATAAAATAAAATATCATCTTTATTTCTTCATCACATATATTTATCAATATTCGTAGGGATACCTGTTTACGCTATATCTATCTATCAAACCATACCTACTCGAGTAAAATACCACACTATCCCATTATCCCATCCCATCCCATCTGCTCAACCAACTCCCTATCAATCACAAGTCATTCACACCCTACACCATCATATACACAAACACAAACACAAGCACAAATAATCTCATCTCACAACAAGCTGGTAAACGACTAATGAACATCTCGAATCTCGAAAACACGCTATGAAAATAGGTCTGACTATTAACAACCAATACCCATTCATCCCAACAATCCTCAATCAAAAACCTATAAACCCAGCTCCGAACACCAAACCATGCTCAAAAATTCCATGTGTATTCTTTATCTCATCTCATTCATTACATCAACGTGCAAGACTTTGCAAACCCCAGCATGTTTTTATAATAACTCTCATCATCGTCTTCCCCCGTATTCACATTCTGTTTACTTATAACCCCCGTGACTTTAATTGAATTTTCACCTTCCGCATGCCACCATCTAAGTCTTTGAATCAACCCTCCATCCGCATCATCCGTACTAATTGTCCACTTCCCCGCGCTAACTTCAACGTCGCATTTATCTTTCGGGAAATGGAATTCGGGGAGAAAGACCTCGGTGGGCGTATCTTCGGATGTTGCTTGGCCGGCATGAAGTCGCAATGTGAAGGTACACTTTCGAAGATCGAATCCGTAGTTCAAAACCTTATTAACCGTTGCGATGGGGAACGGACGAATATAGGCCTCGGCGGCTCGGTAACCAGGGGAAGTAGTGAGTTCAGGAGGGCTATCAGTTTGCTTCGACAAAATTGAGGGAGTTTTCAATGTTGCTTTTAAATTACCTGGATTGACAGTTGACTCGTCTGAGTTTTGTTTTTTAGTATTGGGTCCAGCTGTGTGGTCTACTAGCGATGTACTTGAATCGCTGGGTATTGACGGATTGTCTTCGAGTGGTAGTGGTAAATCATCCAAGGAAAAAATTGAAAGGTCCTCGCCATTCCATTGGTCGCCGAGAGAATGTTTATTCTGTAAACCGTTAGTGAAAATAAAGTTATGAGAATTCTGGTGACTTGCCTCGCACATATAAAGCCATAGGGCATAACCCGCCATAGCACTTCCTTCCACAGCAAAGTGATTTGCATCCATTGCCCCTGATTGACTAGAATAATCACCAGTTTTGTAAGCATACTTATCATCCATGTCATAAGGAACACCAAATTCTGTCAAAACGCATGGATGATTTCCCATATAGTCTTCACCCTCTTTCTTGATCGCTGCAAGCTGATCTCTGAAACAATTCCTAATTGCTGTCTCTCCAATCTTTATAGCTAAGGCCGGTGTCCAATAACGACCTCGCAAGATGCCGAAAACATCAACATTCCAGTGCCGATTCCATTTTTTGGTCATGAGCGTGACTCCATCATAGTAATGAGGCGCATAGACCATAAGAGGATCGTCGTCTTTGGTGCCTTTGATTGACGGGGGAATTTCCAATACTGGTGGCTGACAAAACAAGATTGAGTCTTTGTGATGAGCTCTGATAGCATCCCGGTGTTTGCGGTAGTAATCCATAAAGTATGAGTTTGTAAACTCTTCATAGCTAAGTTCTTGCCCTGTTCGAGGATTCTTTTTAAAGTAATCTTTCTTTAACAAGGTATCTGTTGATGGATCCCATACGCCGTGCTGAGCCCAGATACACTCGCCGAGTTTCCAACCAGGGTCTCGTTTGTAGCCATATCTTGATTCGTCATAGTCTGATGATAGCCATGTTGTCTCTCCTTGGGGATCAACATAAGTGGTGCCAGATTTGTATGGTCCCATTCCCCCAAAGCCCCATGTAGCTATTTCACATGCTCTTCCGGACCCAGTCAACATGGCTTGGAATGCAGTGGGAGAAGTTCCTTTTTGCAACCTCTGTTCGCTTGGGATGGTAGATAAATCTGCCCAGCCGGCAAAGCCTCGATTAGGCTCATTCATACTTTCCCAGCCAATGACCACTTCATTTTCGAGATCTCCAGCTTCATGAATCCGCTTTGCAAGGTGGGCGCAAGCATTCACGAAGTGATCTTGAAGATAGTCCTGTATGTTCTTACCATCAATGATGCATTTAGGTGCAAAGTCCCGGCCAGTGAAGAAAAACGTAAATATCGTTTGACAGGCTAAACGTGTATAATTCGTAGACCAAATCATTTTGGGAAAATTCTCGGGATCTGGATATGTGTTGTGTACGACTGCCGCTTCTGTCACGGCGAACTTTTTAGGATCAAGTCCACAAGCATAGAGAGTCCACATTGGAGCCCCTGATCCACCTGAAAATCTCGACCACTACTTTGTTAGTCTCTTAAAATATTGCCTGAAGGCTGTATACTTACGACATCTTGATGGGGGTCCATAAAAATATAGAAACCATAACTTTTTGCTAATCGCAGAATTTCAATGGTATGTTGAATCCATGTTTCATCATATATACCCGGGCCTGCCGATTCTATTGCCTCCCATGTGAAAACATATCGTATCGTATTGTAACCCCAACGTTTTAATCGCGCCAAATGAGTATGTGCGTCTTCTGGAGAAAATGGGCGAGTATGGAAGTTGACTTGATCTCCATCGAAGAAGTCCTTTGCAATATGTGAGGGTTGATTCGGATTGCTAGGGTACTTGGCGTCCCCAGCAAGATTTATTCCACGCAGGGTAACTTCACGGCCATGGGAATCGCGGAAGATGCCATTCTCGATCGTTAATCGCAGTGGTGACATGGTGTGAAGGAGATCTTCGAGGGAGAGTGCGAGAAAGGTTCAAGAATTATTCACGTACAGTAGCGAGAGTACGAGATGTTTTTGATTCCTGGCAGACAGACAGCGCTTAGTGATCTGCTTGCTTTGATACAATATCGATGTGGTTCTTGTTATCAATCTCTCTCGATTGATTAACAGCAATTATATCTCTATCGTCCTGATTGCAGTACAGAAAGAGATATTTATATGAGTGTGATAGGAACAATTAAACAAACACTAGTAACAATGCACGTATTCGGGTTCTTGGTTCCTTCTATTTGCACCGCCTAGGTAATTTTGATATCTGGGGGCAACAATGACGAAGTCAGATGAGTATGTGACAATCACAGGGGTAAAACGCACCCAATGAAAACACCCTGTTAATCGAACTTACTTCGTATAGTAAAACTTGGCTATACTGGACTGGGATATATCGGAAACTTGAATATATTATACTTTTTCTTCATTTTTGCGAGATTTGTATATGAATACCAGATTTTTAGTTAAAACCGGAATACCGGACTGAAGTTTTACGAATCCAATATAAGTTTTGGTGATAGATTTAATTGAATAAGTCGCACACCCCACTTTTGAGCCACCTCATAAAATATCTATATACAACTTTCAAACTTCAATAATTCAACAACTATCTAACCTCAATACAATCTTCTGTAGCATTAGTTTCATATATACTATTAGAGTCCTCTATATCAATTTCACGATCACCAGCTTCGATTTAAGCTTGATATATAGCACTAATCCCTAAAAACTTCAAATTTGAACTAATAGGAACCTTCCTTCTTTCTTTTAGGTATAACACTTTCTAATTTGTATTTCAATTCCTTTATTCGATATTTAGAACTCATAATTTCGTAGTCCTTAGCATCAAAAGCCTTTTGAATCTTTCGAAATAGTAATTGATGAGTATAAAAATCTATTTCCTTTTTAGATTTCATTATTAAAGTATATTTACATATATCGCTTGCTTTTTGAGGTGTTTCCCATTGAATAAAAGATGAATCTGTACTCCATTGAAGTACTAGATCATTATCTGTTGGAACACGTGACTAGATCACGTTCTAATCCCACCTTGGCACGAAGTGCGAATGTGGGGTAGAACGTGTATATAGCTTAGCAATGCCCCTTTGTACGAAGGGGCAGACAGAATAATAATACCTTTTAACCCATATGCTTTCGTATATACACCCCCTTACTAGGTCAATCCAACATTATCTGAGACTGGATTCATATTTACAACCTCCTTATTGCTGTTTTCAAGCAATAATCTCGATATAATAGATTTAACGCGATTTAGAAGCTATAAACCTAAAGCTTTCTATCCTGAAGTGATATTATTTGATGTTAAATTAGTTAGTCTTGCTTTATAATAGCATACAAGAAAATTCCTCTTACCAATAGATATAGAATCTGATAATGAGCCTAATTTATTAAGCTCATACTGATATTCGTTTTTTAAGGAAAAGAAAACTAATAAATCGAGAGGTTGTAATATATGTAATATATATAGTAATAGAAATAAGAGGTGTATGTTACGACGGATTAGTAACAGGCTGTAGAATCACCAACGTACAGGCTATAATGGTATTATAGGCCTCAGTGATTCAGCTGTAGTATATTGGGGGACATTAGGCATCCAAGGAAAGCCTCAGGTATGTATATAGTATTAGTCATAGGATATCCTAGAAACGTAGGATACAGTTCCTAGGATAATAGGTTCTAGGAAACACCGAATATAACTTTACAAACTTTTCGCGAAGTTATATTAGTAATGTCCTAGGGGATTAGTCTCAGAATAAAAGATAAGCTAGGATACGGGAAGACACGGGAACCGGTATTATATGATGGGCCGTCCCATCAATCCCACCGATTATTATCAATGGGATCAGTGGGATCTCATTACTCTCACCACTCCCGGTGAGTGGGATCGATGGGATAATAGAGTACGAAGATCTATATAAGGGAATAGGTTTTTTTATATATAAAGCTTTATATTTAAAAGAACAATCATTAGTTTTATTACTATAGTTATAAGAATTATAATTAGTTATAATCTTATTGAATTCCTATTTGAAGTTTAATCTAAATTGTTTTGAGAGATCTCTAGATATTTCTATATAACCCTAGAGGCAGCTCTTGTAACAGTGTATATTGTTTTTGAAGTATTCAAGTATAAATTGAGTAGTTTTATGTTACAACGGATTAGTAACAGGCTGTAGAATCACTGACTTATAGGCTATAATGGTATTATAGGCCTCAGTGATTCAGCTGCAGTATACCGGGGGACA
>PQXK01000362.1:0-25927 GCA_004786245.1 Botrytis hyacinthi | reverse complement strand
CCCCCCCCATCCGGCAAATCCCAAAGCCTCCATGCAAAAGCTCTAGAGTTTTCCAGATGTCGAGATTTATTGGTGAGCCTTTCAGCTTCCGAAGGTAGAGATTCAATTTGCAGAGTAGTAAAACATGATCATGATCCTAAACTATGCCCCCAGTACACTTCACAATTGATTATCCTATTCTCCATCCATTATCCATGACCCTTTCAGCCTCAGTCCATCACCGTCAAGCTTCACACCTCACTGTACCGCACCGCACCGCACCGCCCCAAAAGATATTCCTCCATCCATGCTATGATTTGCCAATTAAACAACTCCCATTTGCTACCAAAACGGCCAATCCAAATCAACCAATCCACATCATCCAATCCACCACAATCCACCGCCCCCGATGGTAGTCTTCCGATTTAACAAAGCATCCAAAACCTACACTCAATCAAGAGCATTGCGATCAGCAAACGGGTCATTTTCATCCTCTTCCTCTTCTTCTTCCTCCGATTGCTGTGCTCTCGGGTGAGTCGTTTGAACAGGAGTAGGTGGTGCGGGACGATGAGCCGGTTTGGTTGGACTATGTGGGCCTGTAAGTGGGCCTGTACCGAGTGTAAGATCATGTAATTGTTGTGTTGTTGAATCACTAGCCCTACGTCCTGCCTTGCGTTCTGCATTATTAATTTCCGCCACTGTATGGTATTAGTACGTGCTTGAATGCGACAATTCGATGTTTTCGTTATTTTCGAAAATCAAAGGCAATCTTGAGGATGAATACACATACTTTTGAAGAGATGAGCTTGCTCGGCCATTTCGTCGTCAGAGTCACTGTCTGCGTCAATCGATCTATCCAATTGTTCAAATGTCATTAAGGCATTGACCAATCCATCGTTTGCGTGAAGAAGCCCCCCAAGCCATTCCTCGGCCTCTACATGTTGGATCTGAAAAAAATGGTCAGCAAATTCAAGTATGCATTGACTAGGTGTTACCACAGTGAGAACTGCAGTCTGACAATCAGAGAGATTCAATATTCCAACATAATTGGATCATTGGAAGTCTACATCTAGTCTACTGGTATGGTCTACTGGACACACTGATCTTGACTTCAAACTTACATATCGTAGAATCTTCCTTCGTAGCAGTTTGCAGGTATCAAAGTATTGCGAGGCTGTTTTGTTCTCAGAGATTCGCTCTTTCTCTCGATCGATATGTCTCAATGCGTTCAAAAGATTGGTAGATGCAACCGTTGATTCCGCAATAGCAGCCTTCATGGCTTCTTTCTCGGCTTCTAGGTTGAAAGGCTTGAGTTTCTTCTTCTTGTCCTTCTTATCGTCTTTCTTGACCTTCTTAGCAGATCCAGACATAATTGAGGATGCCCGCTCTCTGGTACTAGCAGATGCAGTTGTTAGAGAGCTTTGTCTTGAGTGAGAAGGTCCAGCTTTAGAAGGACCTAGTTTAGAAGAAACAGCTGTAGATGGTTCTTCAAGCTCGTCATCCTGGAAGGGATTTTCCTCTGTTTCACGGAGAACTTTCGATCTATCTTGCGTGACAACCTTCCTTGTATCAGGCAGTGCCTTGAGGTGCGTTAGTAAGTGATATGACAACACCCAGATGATACATACATGAAGGAGATTGACGACGTCTTCCATTCCGGAAACTTTCTTGTATTTAATTGCCCAGCCTCGAAATAGCTCCCTGCACTTAGCTTTCACTGCAGGGTCTGAGGTGCTTGAAACGCCACAGACACGTAGACGTTCGAGGAAAGCATCATCGGAGGCAAAAACATGTTCAAACTTCGGGCCGGCATTCTGAACAAGGCCATCCAAAATTTCCAAAGCTCGAAGCTGACGTTGTACGTTACCATATTTGAGCTTCTTTCGAAGAGCTCTAGTGGCTTCTCTAGGGCCGGTGGCTTGAAGTTTGATAACATCTACCAAATCTGGGATACCGCCATAGGCATCGTCCTCGTTTTCTTCACTAGTGAGACGTTCGATAGCGACGGTAACTGCTGAATATGGTTTCTTCTGTTTACGATGAACATATATTAGTTCTTCTGTCTTTGTTGTCTTCTGTCTGCCAAAAAGAAGATTTCCCACATGACCTCTATGGAAATAGTCGGATTGAGGTTCTGAAGGAATATATGATGCAGTGTAAGATCTTGCATGGCGTCGTTGAAGCTTTCTCATGGCAGACCTACTACCATGCTCGCCATGACAGGAGGACATCAGTCATAAATCTCACAAATCACGAATATGTCTCCATAATCTCGTGATGTGAGTTGATAAGAATGGGGCAATTCCGGAAGTAAACAAGAGGAATGAAGAGAGTCAAGAATCAAGAGTAGAGAATGGCTATGGAGTACTGACCGAAGAAAACATATTTGCCTACCCGTATCTGAAGAGCCTTGACTAGGTACGAAAGGGATTGGCTTCGCTACAAGCTTCTTCCGAAATGTCTAACAAGAGACCAATAGTACGATTGCAGGAAGGACGAACAAATATATCGGGATAACCAAGAATAAGTGGATGCAGTCTGTATTGATTTGATGGGATTCAAAAATGTATGTAGTGTGAGTTGTCGAGAAAGGAAGTTATCAGATTTTAATGTCAAATGCTCTCCTGCCACGTCTCAAAGTGGAAGGTGGGGGAAGGGAGGATTTGGGTTTGGGTTGGATGATCTGTGAATGTTTTTTTTTGGTGATATCTGACTGATTTCCTCTTTCTGTACAGAAGTAGCTAGTGGATCTAGTACAGTATATCGATATCAGTGAAATAAAGACATTCAATGAAGAGACGACGATAAGTAGTGAGCCAGTAGATATGAATATTGAGTGAGTTGCTGATTCAGATTACTCAGACGAGATCAAAGTATTTCTTGGTTTTGGTTTTGGTTATGTTTTGAGTGAAGCATGTGATGTACGGAGTGTGTAAAGGGATTGAAAGAAGACTAGTAAAGCGGGGCGGGACGGCTCTTTAGTGTCCGAGGTACCCGCTTTAATGGCATATGAGCCTTAGGCTCTGTACACCCGTTTTGGAGCTTCTCTAGTCAAACTTCAATCTCCAGAGCCTCTACCAGCATCTTCAACGTTTAATAACTACACAGTACCGATTTGTTAGTTCTCACCCGTGGTCTCGAGACACTGATCTTACCGTCTGAACTCAATATATCAACACTCAGTTCAGTTGTTCGCCCATTTTCAATTGATGACGTAAAAAGGAGGGGAGATTGACAAAGGAGGGGCATGACGGGGGTGATGCGACAAGTGGTGGATTGAGGAAGAGTCGGTGATGAATTGAAATATGGTCAAGATGACGCAGTATCAAGGCTTGAATCAAGGGGAGCTGAGACGAGAAGGAAGAGGTCAAGAAAATCTGACATACTTGTTTGTCTGGATTTTGCCATAGTTCAATCCTGTCATACTAATACTTTATCAACAAACAGTGCGCCAGAAACAGCAATGCGCCCATATCCATCCTTCACTCCAATCAATCTTAGTCGTTCAAAAAGTCTAAATCCAATATCACCTTTGACACGAACAATCGACCCATTGAAAACTTTGCGCAATACAGATATCTACGACCTACCAGATGACGTCCCGAGTCCTCCCATTCCAGATGGTAAAAAGCGACGAACTCCACGCTCGAAGAAGAGCCCCACGAAAATCTTACCCAATGCCAAATTGCATACAAATACTACTGTTGAAGATTGTGACACTGAACTATTTGAGCCAGCATCGCCGAAGAGAAGGAAAATTCCTGCGAAAGGAGCGCAACCCGCATTCAAGGTCCCTTCTAGAGTAAAAACAATACCTACTCATCAAGCTCTTGAGCAACCACCTAACGAATTAGGCGACAGGCCTTCTGTTTCTCAATTGGTTACACCACTTGATACTCATAAGAGATCTAAGAAGAGAGCGCTTTCTGCCACAATTACCGAGCGGAAGAAATCTTCAGATTTGTTTCGGAACTCAACAGTTACCAAACCGTCACTGTCTTGGTTCACCTCAAAGTCTTTGAGAGAGCAATCACAACCCATCAATCGGCTACAAGGTTTCACGACAACTGAGGAACAGATGAAACGTAATTCGAATGGAATTGCGAACACAACTTTACAGAAATTAGCAACTTTCAGATATGTACCTCGCGAGGAGAATCTATTGGTGAATCAATCGATCACTGCGAGCAAAAGACAGAGCACTCATGTTACCCCGGATAAGTATCCTGATGGATACGTTTTCGAAGAGTCCAATCATACCTCATCAGACTATGGGCATATATCGAGTGACTCATTTTTCGAAGAGGCTTTGTGGATAACAAAACAATCTGTCGATAGCAATGAGCCTGACACTATTCGTATCAAGCAACCTCAAGCCCATCCCCTTTCTGAAAATCTATTGGCCTCTGTCACGCAGCAGAAGGTATTCCAAATTGAGTACTCGCCAGAACAACCTAGTGGCCCTCCCAATTTTGGTGAAGGAATACCGGAGAATGCTATTGGGAAACCCACTAATAATGATGTTGACAAGCAGCAATCGCAACATTTTCCGCCAGCAATTGACAGCAGTGTGACCACTGAGCTTGGGAATATGACTTCCGAGTTTCTAGAATTCAATATACATCTTCCAGAACTTAATGATCAGCTGCCCAACACAGGATTCGAGCAAGAACAAGCACAGAATTCTCAACAGTTTCTGGCACTCCTGCCAACAATTAATGCTGGAACTTATCACAACGACAATCAGGCTGAGCAACCAGTCATTGAAGAAGGCATGCTAACGATCACAAATCCTCCCCTAGATTGTTTTGACAGTGATAGCTTTGGCGATGATATTGATGATATTGATGATGAAGATTTGTTAGCATTGGTTGCAGATCCTGTTATTCTCGCATCTACCATGAGAGGCAAAGTGGCCCAAAGCATTCCAACAGAACCGTGTTCACCTTCCATTTCACATATTGTTTCTTCTCTACGCACGAGGACAACACAATTACACGATCCCGTCACTCTTTTGCAAGAAGTCACTCGCACTACGTCTCCACCCATCGTTGCAGATGACGGTGACGATTTCCCAATGGATACTGATTTGGAAGAAGAGTTGCTTCGACTCGCAGGAACAATTCAAGTTCAAGGTGTCGTAGAAACATTAGAACCACCACCAAGTTTAACCCTTCCGTGTGACGGTGATGATACTGACAGGGAAGTATACGATGATACTCTTCAATTCTCTTCACCTACGCCCCGAGAACCATTCTCTAAAGGAATAGCGCTGGCCAAATCCACTGACAATTTTAGTCCATCGAAACCACCAGCGACACAAGAAGATGCAGATTGGAGCTATATTACATCGACGGCTTTGAGTTCGGTCAAAGCTTCAGTCATTCAATCTTCTGAGGCCCTCATCCAGCCATTCAAAAACAGACCTCTAGAGAAATTGTCTACACCTGTTCAATCGATTCAAACCAACATATCGAAAATGTGGCTGGACGATAGTCATGAATATTTACCCCTCGCACCGTTTGCCCGGCCGAAATTTCCCCAAATAGTTCAAGATCGATGCCCAATCAATGGATTATCGTCTCAAACCATTCTTCGTGTTTGTTTCCGGATTGGTGAGATGCTTAAAGAAGGAGGTCGATGCAATGCGTTAGGTCAAGACGCAATTATCGAGCTATTTGCCCGTGTTAATTTCTCATCTCGAGAACCTGGTACTACTAAACAGCACTTTCAATTTGCAGACTTATTTCATGATCGACCACCATTTGCTCAGGGTATTCTGGCGAACTTTAAGACGACGGGACTGGCGGAGAGTGAAAGTAGAACTTTCATCGAATCAAGCGAATCGTTGATGGCAAGATGTTTGGGCAGAGTCAAGAAGGACGTTAAAAATGGTTCTTGGCTGTTGCATATCATCAATGTGAGAGTGACGGATTGGGAGGAAATAAGATGGACGAAGAGAATTGTTTGTGGAGAGCGCGAAGAAGAAGTCAAAGTAAAGACCACTGCTACCATTGCTGAGTTGTGAGAGGGGATGGCGTGATATGGATATTTGAGGATCCTGCTATCATTGCTATCATACTACTTACTGTGTGTTGTTGCTGATCCAGAAGAGCGCAGACTAACATTTAGAAAGGACTAATCATTGCAGATATTGCATCTTTGACACTGAAATCTTTAGCTACGTTAATACAATTCTACTTTTTGAAACAAATTTTGACACATCGTTCATATGCATACTATAAAAGCTTTGATGTCTAGACTTGATCAGACCAGAATGCTAGATCAAGTCGAAATGCTTCTGCCTAGAAAGTCCTATTCATCACATGATCTGCATAGCCCTACGGGGCTTCGAGCTAACCAATCAGAACTCCTCAATTCGTCAAGTGGCAGAAACCGAGACCCCGCATATGCAAGTCTAATAAGTCTTATCGCAATCGACCATCGTTCACGAGCAAATAACATTCCATCCCATTATTGTGGCAGTGTTGTAAGCTTGCGAGCCGAGTTTGGATGACGCGGCGAAACTTCATGAGAGAGGATTCCTCTTATTATATGTGCAGTTTTCCCTTGGGTTCTAGGCAGAAAGAAGTGAGATCTTGAAATTTGGAAGTTTCTGTTCATATTTATAGTTTGTCAATTGAAATACGCGGAAGGGAATACGTACGCTTTCTGGTTCCTGTCAAGTCTATTTGCAAACGGTTCGGTTTTGATCCACATTTTTCAGGTACAGGTACGCGGATAGAATAGAGCTCAGGTATACGGAAGAGATACTAGGTCGATAATTTTGGAAGTTTCGAAGATGAATCGCTCGCGTTATGAAGCTGTGAGTTTTTTTCTTTAGTTTCATTGGTATTGGAAGCGCAATGCGCAATGGGAGGGGATGAGGTTGCGTAACTCGGAGGGATCTGGAGATTGGAGATTGAGGATTGGGAACTTCCACTTCTGTATTGTGCTTCGTGATGCTTGTTTGGAGTTGCTATGTATGCATCGAGTGTCAAGTAGATGGGGGAGGCTGTTGTTTATGTATTGGTGAATATTGCCATTCGCGCCTTGCTTTTATTATTCTCATTCTTAGCCACTTTTCTCCCCCTTTTCATTACGTCTACAAGGCACTACACCTTACGTTCTACACTTCCTACCCATTTATATCTCATCCTATTCTCCGCCTCACCCTCAAAGCAAAGCCCACCAATCAGCTAATCACCTTCATCTAGCTCCCCCGCACCTCATCTCCCTCCTCAAATCCCCCGATCCTCCTCGACCCAATCTTTCAAAGTCACCCCTCCTACAACTACAACTCCGGAACTCCCACATCCGTTCCCTCATCCGCTCTTTCAAGCCATCGAACATCTATTACTAGTATTTCATCTCGTACCCCACCGCCTAGCTTTCACAGCAGTCAGGTTGCGCATTTGAATAGTCAAGGCTCTTCGCAATTTACCTCAAGCAACACATATGGAAACGCGATAGGAGGGGCTAGCGGAGCAGTGACTACACCATTCCCCCCTTTCAACAATTCTTATGCTACGAATTATTCAGAATCCGCACCACCATCTTTTCATTCCCGCTCTAGTACTCCGCGCCCAACCCCAAGTACGAGGACACTGGCTAGTAATGTCAGTGGGGTTAGTGGTGTAAGCGGAGGAAGTGGAGTGGAACTTTGGGGCGTAGCGACTACTACTTCTGGAGGCGATGAAGCAGGGGAAGATAGAGAGGGGACGGGGGGATTAATGATAGTGAAGGGATTGGAGAGGAGAATGGAGAGGTTGGAGGAGAGTATTGGGAGGTTGCTTGTAAGTTTATCCTCCCCCTACTTTCCATTTTGGAGTAGGGGACGATACATAATGAGAATAAGAATAGACAAACAAAGGATTAATCTAACAATACACCGCAGCTGGAAAATGAAGAACTCCGCAGATTAAGAGCCGCTGATGCGGGTACAAATGTAGGGGGCGAGAATCAAAGAAACAGACAGAATTGCTGCGTTGTATTCACCGATGCATCGAGAGATATGGAGGAAGCATTGATCATGAATGGTAATTCTTTCCTGTTTTCCAACTCTAGACAATAACTAATAAAAAAAATGAAGGCCACAATAACTGCTGCGTGCGTTTCACCTCCTCCACCAACTCATCAAATAGAAAGTTGCAGCGCAAGAAAGAATTTTTTGTTGCCATTGCGTTTATGACGTTGTTGGTGACGGTTTTTGTGCTAATGGTAAATGGGTATGCGAGGGAGGCGAGTGGGGAAAGAGAAAGGGGGGTAGGGGGTTATGAGGAGAAGAGGGATTAGATGGAAGTTGGCATGGGGGAGAGGATGTGATGATATGATGAATATATAGAGGTTTCGTAGGAAGGTTGAGATTTCGGGAGGTTGGAGAAGAGTGGGTGTAATGGCGGGACTAATAGACAGGATGGGCAGCAATATGGATAAATGGGATGAAGGGACGATATACGACTTGATATTCTTGATTTTGGATTTCTTCACAACTCGGCTGAGTAAATACAGTGGGTTTTGATGCTATACATGATTTGCCTACTACGGCACAATAATATTTTCCCTTCTTATACACGATACTTCAATACCACCTTGGTAGATATCGTGATCATATTTATACTTTGATTTCTCTATGGGTATTTACAAACATTCATACATAAATCCATCTATACATCCATCTATCCCCTCTCTTCTTTTATTCTACTTTTTCTGATCAATTTTTTCTAGTCTAAGAAAGTTAGCTTTAACATTGTCAAATTCCGTCCAAATGAAACAAAAACTCACTATCAACAAGTCCCGGCCACTGCTCCTTCAAAAACTCGACAACAGCATCAGGACCCTTTTCGATCTGTAATCCATGGGGGATGGCCATGGTTTTGATACCTGGCTTTGTGGATTTGGCGATTTCTTGGATTTCGTTTGCTTCTTCGGTGGTCCACATTGAGGCTACGAACTTGAGGGGTGTTAGTAGGGATTGGGGAGGAAACTCGGGAGAAGGATGAGCCTAAAGAGATGGAAGGTGTAGGTGGTGAGGGAGTTTGGGAGTGATGGAGAAAATGAGAGAATTGATACGTACTAGAACATCGGGTTGTTGCTCTTCGACCATGGCTTTTACATCTTCCATTCCTGTGAGGTAGTTAGTGACATTGCTCAGTTCCCCGATTTAGCTGTTGATGTCTTCACGTGGTTCATTTGTACTCTGAGCTATCGATTGCCCCCGCGTTCAAAAATGAAGTGAATGAGGATGTTATTCATGAAACTTCTAGACACGGTAACGGTGAGACTTCACCTAGACAGTGATTGACTGTTAGGTATTTGATAGAGGAAACTACCCGCTCAAAGTCTTGCCGGAGTTCCAGTATTCCATATTATCTTTCTTTTGCGATTCCCTATACCTTGTTGTCCCTCTGATATCGCAACACTACCCCCAATTCCGAAGCCCATATCAAAATCCAGAATAAGGAAAGAAGAGACTCTGGATCAAACTCACGTTCAGCGTTTTTGACATATTCAATGGTATAGTTCTCCTTAACATCCTCGACTACTCTTCCAATCAGGATCTTTGCCCGAGCTGGGACTTTGTTAACTGTAACGAGCTTGTAGGGTCCTTTTGGTGCCATTTTGAATGTGTGTTGTATGAAAGAAGAGGATATAAAATGCGTATGTATGTTTGTGTATTCAAAGTCAATGTGATGAATTCAAAAGATGCTCAAAGGTAGAGAGATATACGAAGCAAGAAAAGCAATTCATACATACCATACAACCCGAGGTCGGAAAGGAAGTCGGGAGATGGACAATGGTGGACGGTGGGGAGTGTGGGGATTGATTATGGAAGTGGTATGATGAGAATGAGGGGCACGGGAGTGCTTATCGGGCTTTTTTCGGGAGGGGCAATTTATGAGGAGGATTTGTGCAAGGTGTGTGGGGACAGGGATTTATTTTTAGATGATGACAATGGCGGGGATGCAGTATCAATTGATGGTACGAACATGTACGAACATATACGAACGAGTACAAGAGTTTCAACATCTCACTGACACCTCGAGAAAGCCCCGAGAATCATTTGAGGATATAGGGAGGGGATGTCAACGTACAATACCTCAATCGAACCACGGGGAAGATCTGTGGGTTTACCGATTGATGAAGGGGTAAAGTTGAGAAGAAGACAAACAAACTCTCCCGCAAACCATTTTTTTTCAATCTCGCATCACCGTACTTGTAACTTTGCATTGCATATCCCGTGTGCATGTAGTTTTTTTTAATATATCTTCGAAAATACATCTGGTACTCCATCGTGATTATACCCCCTTCATTGGCCTCTTTCTCATAAATTCTAGCCAAGAGCCTGGTTCGACAATTCGTAATCTATGGTCACCGCGGCGTAGTTGTTGATGCATAACAGAGTGGTTTCGTCAACGCAAATGTATTTACAGTCTTCAATTGATACTCAAAAATTGACTAGTCATATATCTATCAATCCTGAGGCTTCCACAAGCTTCGCAAGTCAACGAACGTGGCCACCCATCGGATGTACAACCGGGGTAGTACAATCCACAGTTCACCGATTCTAATCATTCTACAGCCTTTCCATCATCCTTATAGAAACTCTAGCTCGCAAACCGGCGAATAGATATATACGACAAACTTTGTTATACGGTGGAAGTTTCACAAATGCACCATTCACCGATTCTAATCATTCTAAAGCTTCTTTACGAATGTTTATCATTCGAAACATTCCATCATGCAAGTCCCCGAATCTCCGAAGCCACGCTTCACTTCCTAGTTAACATGCGAAAGTTACATTGCTCAAGTACACTTTTCATGTATCCTCGTACCCATCCTACCCATCACCATATCATTCAATCTATCAATCAACATATCCGTATGTGACAGGAGAGCCAAGGTGAGTTCATTTAATCTGCATAGGGCAAGACACTCTTCATTTCATAGGATTGTAACCATATTCCCTCCGATCCGTACCTCCTTTTCTTAGATCACCTATCGGGTATCACCCTAAATCAAATTCCCGCGTCCCCGCAAATTATGAAGGCAGTAAAATGGTGCAGTAGCATCCTCGCCGACAATCAAGGATTCTTAGGTGTTATAGTCGCTTACTCGGGGACCTCAGACCCGGCTACCTATTTCCCGAGAGATCTCGGGAATCTCATTAATATGCAACGATCTTTCAAGAAAAAAGTAACTTTCGTCTCTACTTTCCTTTATACTGGTTTGAAACTATCTATATTTTGGAGAAGTTCCATAATTAACTTCACTCTAGCAATGGAAAGTTTCTGGAAGGATTTTTTGAGTTCTTTAGAAAAATAGTCCACCACACGGGCTTCTTTCTTAGGGGGAAATATAATCGGCGACCTCAATTTTTTTTTAGATGGGGCTGGCTTCCTCCCTTTCATGGATGAATACTTTCAAAGTACCGGTGAGAGAACAAATCTGACTACGGAGCATTGATCAAACAAAGGAAGGTAGGAAGATAGCTATGTACCTCGTAAGTACTAACAAGTAATGAATTGGCGATTATGTACCATTATAGGTATGTCATTTTCATGCACAAGGTGTACATTATTTCATAGTATTTTTTTATATTTGTGGAAAGCTTGCGAAGTTTCTTGCAAGTGGAGGTCATCCTCAGTTTGATAAATTTGAGTTAATAAAGAATGGGCCATAGAATTGTTCAATCGTATCATATTGATAGTCAAAGAAGTGAATCATTTTCTTCATATGATTATGACAAATCCTTTTAACATGGTCGAGGTATCAAAGTTGCTACTTCCCACATATCAAAATATTAGTATCAAAACACAAAACGCTATGAAAGACACGAATCATTTTCTTAGATGAACTTAAATTTTAGTTCATGAAGATCATCTTTGTTCCATACACATATACTTCAACTTCCAACCCTATTCTCTCTCAAGATGGTTCACATTGAGATCCGGAATAAAGAATTCGCCATGATTTCAATTTCAACAACAGGAGCAAAATCAATATTAAGTGGTGCACTATTTGGTGCAGCACTTACTGCAGCAGGAGTTTATTCTCCTACTGTGATTATATCGCAGATGAAGTTGGAATCTTTTCATATGCTGAAAGTATTTCTATCAGCAAGTGCTACTAGCGCGTGAGTTCCCTCTCTTTTCCATACATTTCAAAGTTCTTTTGATAGAATAGCTTCACTAACACAATATAGTGCGATATTCCTCCTCGCTCATCGTCTCTCACCAGCTATCGCTCCTCCTCGGCAACCCTCTTCCCTATCCCTATTTCCCTACGATGGAAATCTCATCGGAGGTCTTCTCCTCGGTGCCGGTATGGCACTTACAGGCGCCTGTCCCGGGACCGTTCTCCCTCAAATCGTAACCGGGTATTCATCCGGATGTTACGCCTTCCTCGGAGGAATTCTTGGCGGAATCATATATTCTTTTATCCGTCCCTTCATCCGTTCTCCCAGCACTCGTCCCATCGTTCCCGATTCCAAACCAACACTATATCAAAAACTCGACCCTAAAGCCGATGAAATAAAAGCAGTATATATTTATCAAAATTTCTGTTGGGGAATCATTCTTCTTGCTTCATGGCTTTCGAATTCTCAGGAACAAAGTTTGTTGAGTGCGACGTGGGGAGGTATTGGTATCGGGTGTGCACAGGGAGCAAGTCTTTGGTTGACGGGGAACACGTTAGGGACTAGTGCTGCGTATGAAGAGATCGGAGATCTATTCTGGTGGGGATTGGAAAGGTTGAGGGGTGGCGATGTTGTTTCTTCTGAAAAGGTCTATGAGAATGGAAATGGAAATGGGAACGATGTATCGAAACACCACGCAATCCCTCAAAAGAGACCACACCCTTCCATCCGCTCAAACCTCTTTACCCTCGGCATCCTTCTTGGCTCCTTTATCCTTTCTCATACTTCTACACTACCATCTTCTCTTCCCTCCCCTCTCCCTAAAATATCCCTCGAAACACCCACCATCCCTGAGATATCAATAATGCATGCACTTCTAGGAGGCATAGCCATGGTCCTCGGGGCACGCATAGCAGGTGGCTGTACGAGTGGACATGGTATTAGTGGAATGAGTTTATTGAGTGTCTGTAGTATTATTAGTGTGGGAGCTATGTTTGGCGGTGGTATATTATGGGGCACTGTTGTTGGTTGATGGTCGTTTGAAAGGGAGAGAAGTCGAGGATGGATTTAGAGAGTGGATGAAAAGGATATCACAATGGTTTTGGGAGATAGAATGGGATCTGGTGATATCTTACTGGTAATGGAGACCTTGATAGACCACTCAAATAAGCTAGACTTGGACTGGGAAGAGAATCTACAGCGACTCGAACAATGGATTTACGGGCGAATAGAGGAAAGTAATGGGTCGGAAAGATGAATGGTGGAGTAATTATACCCAGTTTGTTTACTTGCTCGCTTATCTTAATTCTTCTTTACATATTCGCATACTAGCTCATGTTTCTCACTTACTTTTAATTGTGTTTTAGCGATGAGGTTGATGTTTCCAATGACTCTAGCGTTTATGACTTGGATGGGAGCTGCAGACGTTACATTCTGGTTCTTTAGGGAAGAAGAATGAGTTTAAAAGCATGTATTTAGTAGCTAAGTGAATGTTTTGATATAAACGGGGTTTGAAATTGAGGATTAAGACAAGCTAGAGTACGGCTAGATAATTGCTCATCTATCACCAGGCGGCTATTGCTAAGTGGCAAGATCACTTCACGTTCTTCATTGCAGTGAAATCACATCATAAGTCTCGGAACACGCGGGTACTATCATATCAGCAAGGCCAAATGCAAGGATACCTGCCATTGAAATTGACTATGCTTCAACAGACTCCATCTTAAAGCAGATCAAATCATCAACCCCAAACCGAACACCCAAAAAGCAGACCAAACCCCACACTCTATCCCAAATCCAAACACTTCCAACACACCAAACCCCGGGCAGCAATTTAAACCCCCATTCAAAATTCCCAGATCCCCTTTTTCCTTCATATTTTTCGTATCCCAAACTCCGACGACTAAGAACAAAATCACAAGACAGTATCGAGTATGACAATGAGTTAAGTGGAGAGAAATAAAGAAACAATAAAAAAAAAACAGCCCAAAATCTTATCAAACTCTCGCAAAACTCCAAGACTCCCAGACAAAGACCCAGCGGCTCAATTTTCATTCGTTGCCTTCGCCATTCCATTTCTTAAAGATAAAACATTATGTTATTGAGATTACCATGCCATGGGTTACCAGCAGCACTGGTCCAGATTGTGGCGTTCTGTCGGTACTGAGTGACCGTCGCGTTAACCAGAACATTTCCCATTCGTCTTTGCAAAGCAGGATACATGTAACAACGGAGGCGAGTACACAAGATATCTGCATACTTCGCTGGTGTGCAGACTGAGAGACCCTTTGTAGCGCGAGATCCCGTAAAGCAGATAAGGTTTGTCTAGTGTGAAGAGTGTTAGCAATCTAGACTAAATTGGAGCGGCATGTGAAGTGGTTACTCACAATCGTTTCCAATCGCCCAAGCCCATATCCGGTCTCATCAATAATCAACACATAGTGACCTGTCCTTGCGGTACCTAGTCCACTATCATGGCTCTGTAGGTAAAAGTTGGTGCGATTGGGATCGATAACACCCCTGTCCACTATCGTACCGGAGGGAAGATTTCGACTCGGGTGCTTATTACTGTCCGGGAAGAATCTTGCATGATGGCGCTTTCCTACCACCAGGAGTGTGATCAAGGGGGCCCCCCCTTCATGTCTCGCGACTAAACTCGCACACGCTGCACGAATTTGTGGAAGTTCTTCTTCGAGCACCATACCGTATTGTGCTTCACCAACGCCATCACGGTAAAAGAGAATGTGGGCAGGAAGGTAGCCATTATGTTGATGATAAGCCTCTAGACGCTCCTCGACCATACCTTGGAGGTCTTCGATGAACTGTTGATTTGGTCAGCAAGATTCTCTTTCTGTAGTGGCTTATGCGTACCTCAGTGTTATGGGGTTGCAGACGTGCTGAAGCGAGATAATGCACATAATTGCTATCGCGGGTAGCAACGACACCAGCTTGAGATGGGCATGCATCATCTTGACCCTTCCCAACATGCGTTGCGTCGGCACCCATGATCATTGTTCGATCTCGTAGCGGTAAATTCGTTATTCTATGATTTATACCTCCTAGCTTGAAGTTGATCTTGAGACTAAGACATGTGGTTAGCCATGATGAAGAAAGACTTTTGATAGAGAGAATGGACCTACGCAATGTTTGCCATCAATCCCAAATCAGGTCTAGCACCTCTTTCAACACCATCTCTGCTAACACAAACAGTCGGTATGCCACTGACACAATCTCCCCACCATTTGATATCTGAGTACAGCTCGGCTCCACTCTTCTTGCCATTAGGCAGGAGAACAACGACAAGCGGAGGATCGACCCCCCCACTCCGTTGCTTCAATCTAGCAACTGCACGATCCAACGTAGCACTGAACGCTGCGCGCCTCGCACTAGGATTTGCAATCGCCGACATCAGAGCATACTCCATGAGGCTTGTATCATTTCCTGTAGAAAAACCGTAGCGGTGTAGATCCGCACATAAAAAGCCTGCGAACCGAGTCGCTCTTGTCGAGGGCACCAGATTTTCAGGGTTGCT
Source organism: Botrytis hyacinthi (assembly GCA_004786245.1). NCBI lineage: Eukaryota > Fungi > Ascomycota > Leotiomycetes > Helotiales > Sclerotiniaceae > Botrytis > Botrytis hyacinthi. Next base: position 10,280 of record PQXK01000362.1, on the reverse strand, counting down.
ATTAATATAGATCAAGTAGAGGACAGGATAGGGATTGCCAATTACAGCAAAGCCTCGATTATTACGCGTAGGATCATTTGCAACCTCGTTAAGGCTCCAACTCGCTGGATTGCCCCGAGCCGTTCTCACAGTAAAATCATGACCGAACTTCAGCTCAGGGGGAGGCAATTGCCGGATTCTATCTAGAGATAGAAAACCAGGTTGAACGTCAAGCCCAAATGCCTTGAAAAATTAGCTCAAAGTTTACTCTGGATTGATTGGAGCTCACTTACATGGTAGTGGTCAGGTGATGGTGGTAGACCCAGGAGAGGCATAGCAGTGTTCCTGAGATTGGCCTGATTGACTAGTGGTGTCTTTGTTGCCAAAGTCAGCATTTGCTGGGTTATTTCTATGCCGGCCTTTTTTCCAGCAGGCTGCCACAAGCATATCTCAAGCATATCTGCTGGGTACCATATTCCTTTTTGCCCTGGAACGATACTTCCTACATTGACACACCAAGCAGTCTGACTACAACCTCGCTGATGCGTAGGATATGCTAAGCAGTACAGGGATTAGCTTTTTCGGATAAAGAAAGACTGAAACGAAGAGGATTCTAGATTGTGAAACTTACTATTGGTCATATGTTGCCAAACAGTGATAGATTGCCCATTATCTTTGGTAAAGGTTTTCACGCCGACAGGTTGACCGTCGATGCCGGTAACAGACCATTTCTTCTTAGGAGTTTTAGGATCCCCTTTAAATGTGACCTTGACACCTCTCAACTCTCTAATCACATTTGCAGAATGTGGTAACGGCAATCCGAACTTAGCCGAGATCCAATCCTCAAGCAGACACTGATGAAAAAATGCCGACGTTGTGCAGTTCAAGTTGAGAAGCAATCTACCATCCCCAGGGCGCATGGAGCTGAAGAATCCGTCACAGAGATCCCATAGCGGTCTCTGGCGGTTTTGGGTGTTACCCGGTGGTAGAACTGTCACCGTAGAGAATGGGGCGCTTTCAGGGTAGAACTTGTTTCCCAATCGACCCCCCTGAAAGGTATCCGGAAATATCATCTGCCAAGATATAATGTTCAAAGACTTGAGATCTTCACCAGGGTGGTAGGTCATGTCTCTTTCAGGAACACGGTTTACGAAACGCCTTAACTCGGCAAGGTTGACAATACGTTCGTAGATAAGACTTGTTGATATGGATAACGGAGCTAAGGCTGGGTCCGCAGAGGTTAGCAGGTGTTCTCTGGTGACAGTATTGTCTAGAGCATCGCCACAATCAGGGTAAAGTCTTCCAACCGAGATTATGTAGCAAAATAAATCAGTGGCATGAACTGTAGCTGGAGGATTTGCAGCCAGCATTTGATTGATCATAGCTCTCTTCAAGTCGGGTTTCACGATGGACCTATATGTGATGATGCCATCTCGGTCACGGTCTGGCATCATTCCGAATTCTACACGGTACCTCCGAAGATTGATGGTAGGGTCCGTGATTCTGACTTCAAGAAAGTTCGCCCTAAGTTTGTTGTTGCCAGAAGCTGGGAGTTGATTATTAGAAGGATGTCCAGCGAGGCGAAGACTTGCCCCTGTCCACTTTTCACAATTTTCCTTCCTTGTCTCCGCGTCTGTCTTCTCTTCGCTTTGATATTCAACTCCATCACCTGAGGATGGTTGAATTTGATTTTGACTTTGGGGTTGACCTGAGGCCTGGCTTGTCTGCTGTGATTGACTTGATTGGCTTGGCAGGCTCTTATTGAGTCCAGAATGATTAATAGACGATCCAGGTGCTGCGGGACTAGACTCTGAGAGACTAGATAGCGGAGGAACGGATTCTTTAGAGCGAGATGCCGAAGTAACAGTCTCTGCTGGGCCAGATCTCGAGGGAGTAGATGTAAATTTCGTAGACGGCGGGGACTGCGCGTAGCGTCCTTTCTTGAATTTTTTATTGTAATTATCTCTACACTCTTCCCTCCGAGACTCCGGCCGTGCTTTTTGAATCTGACTTGCAATTTTGTATTTAGGGAGAGTGAACTGCTCAAGATGAGAGTCAAAACTCTGATCTAACATACATTCACGCTTGTCATGCCATCCGTGACCACAATTACTACAAGCGTTTGCCTTGGATTCCTTGCATTGATGAGGCTCATGATCTTTTGTACAGAAGTCGCATTGTCGCTCTGCGTCAAATTTCCGGTAGGGGTTAATCTCGGGATCCAACGAACAATGTTGGGTTCTTCGATGTTCTGATTTTCCAGTTTTGCACAGAGCACAATTTCGTACGTACTGTTGCATTTTGTTATCTGTATGCGCGAAACTTCCAGAAAGGCAGAATTAGAGGATGAAAAGATCAGAATGGAGAAGCAAAATAGGCAGATTTGAAATGCGCCTAGATACTAAGAATTGTATACTTCCACAGGAAATTTCCACGTTCTTATACCGATTTCTTGTGAGCGCCTCCCCACGTTACAAGGCTTTTCTCTGTTAAGATCCATATCACATGCTTTGCACAAGTTTGATGGCCACCATGTCGACTGGTCTGGTGAATGGCATTCAAACTACCCAGAACTGTCACGCCCGTGAGAAGCAGTTCACGATACTTCGTGAGATGCGCATTTTTCCCTTACTCCAAATCCCATTGGAGTGCCTCCATTGTCACATGAGGCTCGGCAAACGTTGCATAAATGATCTTTAGTATACATCTCCAATTGCAGATGTTAATTGCGAACATTTGGCAAGACTTCGGCTGCTATCAAACTATCTCAAGCAAAGAACACGTGTGTTTGCAGCGAACTTAGATCATGTGAATAGATATATAGCTCACAGACCTGGCGGAATAGCAGAAATGAAATTCTCTTTGATACATTTGATTGATGGAGAAATCCTTGTGGCACAAAATGACATGCCTAGTTTGCCAGAACTATGAGATCAGAAACATCAAAAAAAAAAGAGAAAACATAAAGTCGCGAGTTGGGAAACATCTTCAAATGATCTCTCAAGAGCATGTGGTAATTTCCAGAGTGCATTCTCGCATGTCCCACCCGATGCTGTACACTACATCTCCAGTCGATTGTTCGAAAGTGATTTCATAATGATGCGATTGTTACTTTGCGGGATTACTAATGTCAATAAATGAAGGAGGAGGATAGTCTGAGGACTACTGCGAACGAATAAACGAATTTTGGGGTTACTATTGGTTGTCTAGCCGACAGGCCGTGTACTGCTAGCAATACGTACATGCAAATCCAGTCACATTTGGTGCCGATTCTCGTTTAACTTCATTACAAGAGAAAGAGCCTTGTCTTGGGGGATGAACATGTCATATGGCAGAAATATAGTGATCTGTTGTGCAATAGATTCTGTACAACCACTATTTACAAGAATCTTTTTTGCCTTGAGGTTGTTCCCTACTCGAACCCTGATGATGATATCACGCTGGTGTACCCCAATTGTAGAAACTTTAACCACAGTGCTAAACCCAGCCAGACAACAAGGTATCTCAAATAATACCTCCGAAAACCTCGGAGCAAGACCTTTTTTTCATCATTATCCATCGAACGAGGCGGAACACACAAGACGATGTTCTCCATACCTCTACTGTGACTAATAGCAAATTACTCTACCTCTAAGTCCAACTCCCAACTGTCATTCTAGCCAACAGCTTTGAATACAACAATGAATCCAGCATGCATACATATAATTCCCCCATAGATCCAGCAGACCAACCAAAGTTGAATCCCATTTCCATTTCCATTCCCATTCTAATTCCAATCCCGTTTTCCTATATTTCCCTCTTATCCCCATCTCTGCCCAAAAAATATCAAACATCATCCCAGAATCACTACATAAACCATTCCTCCACAATTCTTCAGTATCTTCGGATTTTAAGAATTGGGTCATTGATAGTAGATACGTAGTGGGTAGATAGTGAGTAAATAGTAAGTATATAATGAATTGATGGAATTTGACTTGGATTTATTAAATTTAGCTAAGGTTGATTGAGATTTATTTTATTTGGGCTTGGAATTTCGTAAGAGGATAAAATGGATTGCTTAGGTGGGTGTGTGTTAGCGTGGTGAGGCAATGTAGGTGAGGTTTTGGTGTGGTATAGTGATATAATGTTATGATGGTAGGTGTGAAGTGAAGTGAAATAACTTGTACTTATGGAGTGAGAGAGTATGAGGGAGGATGAGGGGTATACACAACGATGTCTTTCTCATGCGAGCATTTCTATTGCGAGAGATTTGTGAAGCATCTATTAGACATAACAATTTTGTGAGTTTTGAGTGATGCAAAAGTTCTTAAATTCCACTAGACCTAACTTTCTTTCTTCAACTCAAGAAATTTCTCACCAAGTGATAACAAATCCCATATCCACTATTCACCAAAATTTCCAAATCTTATAGCTAGCTCACCAACTCATGTATTCAGAACTCAACTGATATCATGTATGATTCTTTGAGGCCTCATCCTATCGTATTATCATATCTACAGAATTCAGAATCATTCTTTAACTCACCAGTAAAAATTCGGAAAATAATTTTGCCCTGGAATATAGTTCTCAAACTCGGCTGATCGAGATGTACCTGAAATAATCATGATGGATTTCGCTGTTACTTGTTACCAAACTAGTATATCAGGTATTAAAATCTATCGCTGAGCGAATGCACTTACCGCGAGACTGCAGATACTTCTGAATACTTATGCGGAAGCTTTAATGCCCATCGCGAAAGGGATTACATCGCGAAAGGGATTACATCGCGAAAGGGATTACATCGCAGAATAGAGTCCTGGTCCCCACTCGTGGGAATATAGAGAGTATATCTTAGCTCTACCCTACATGTTCATCAGTTGAATATATACTACTACACTACATTCCGTCTATTTTCTTTCATGGTGGATCAACTTTTTATCTTATGTTTTGACCTTGAAGCAATGTCGTAGCTACGAAGCGACCTTTTTGGGGAACCCCTTTTTTGAAGCTACGAACGGATGAATCGGAATATATCATAGAAAAATCGGAGCTAGTAAACGAAAGAGTACTATGAACAGATTGAATATCGAATGGTTCTCAAATCCTGGAATTCACATGAGAGACTTCTTCCAGGGTTCTTTCACCAACAGTTCAGGGCTGAATTTAACGCAGCAAGATTTCTATATCTGGACCAATTATCACTAATAGAGGGGACTACCCTAAATTCTATCCAAAGCCCATCATCTGTAAATCTTTTATAGACTCACCAAATCCCCTCAAAAAGAAAGATAAAATGTACAGAAAGCTCAACACACGTGAGTGAGCATTGATTCTTGAATGGTCACTACCCCATCCATTACCTTGCGACCCATAACCGACCTATGTATCCTAGCTTGAAGCAATCAACCAATTGTTCCTCCCGAAGTTCACGACTTCGAAACTTGGAGATTGGAATAAAGTATCTGTAATCACCATAAAATACCCAAACCAATAGATTTAGCAACGAATCCCCTTTTCTGACATCTGAATCTTAGGTAATGCCAGTCTACATGATTCATATATTGTGGCGTTGAATATTAATGGCAAAGTAACCCTCATACATACGCCACCAGGTAGAAGACTGCAATGAGTAACAAAGTGGGGGAATGGGGGAATGGCTTGCTCGTGTCTGCGGACGTCGATTAGAAAAACTTAGGTAAGTCATGCCCAATCTTCAAATAGAATGGTAAGAGAATGTTAGTTTGAAGATATCAATATATTGATACTATGCCGAACATGTTGACTATAACATGTGAGAGTACCGACTCGGTAAGGAGCCCGAGTAGATTGTAGATCTCGATGTCTAGCATATTGACGTATTGACTTGTGAATATGTTGATACATCAATTTGTTAATCTCCTCGTGTGCTGACTGATGAATGAGATGAAGAGATGATAAGGATAGCTTCAAGGGTTGTTTGTTTTTCGATGGTCTCGACCTTTCTATCAATCTTCATGTTGATGAATCAAGAAAATCTTCAAGTATGCTTGCATGCTTGTACGTTGGGGGAGTGACGACATCGGCTCTATGTCCTGATTGTATAATGGAGGGTGTGGCAGATGAAACATTGTGAGAAAAAGGAACAAAGTTATTGAATTGAATTGAATCAATATAATAGTTGGAAATAATGAAAACCAAAAATAGAAATAGAAATACGTAGAAAAAGTTAATAAAGAAATATAATAAAATAATAATAAAGAGATTATTATTGTTGATATCAAAAAACTCAATTCAATTATAAACAATGAATGACTCAAATCCGAGGCATATGGGAGTCATTATTACATAACGTTGTCAGAGTGGCTGATTTCGACTCATTCTTATGAAGATTTCCACTTTGATAAATTGGCCACCACTCGGTATCAAATCCTTTGGGTTCCCCGTGATATCAAAAACAAAAGAACATCAATATCAATATCGATATCAACATCAACAGACAAGAAGATCAACAACGCACAACGAAAAAACATATCATCTGCAATTCTCTCTTACCGACTGATTATACAACAACCTTGCTGACAATCGACTCAATTAACTCTCTCCATCATACACCAAAAAGTCGTATTTCGTTATCTAGATCAACATTCCATACCGTCTTTTCAACATCATTCTATACCTATTCGTGACAACCCTCCGAGACCTCTTATGCCCAGCTCATCAATACCTCCTCGATCTTTAGATACCATGACATCCAATCTTTCAAACTCAACAGGTCAGAAGCTCTATTTACATATTCACCGCCTTCATCTTTGCTTGATTTTCCCTATCTTCCCCTTATGCATCAACCTTAAAACCCGGGTTGTAGTGCATATTATGGCTTTCTGCCTAGGGTCATCTGCTTGCTTCAATTGAACTGATGCGTTGGCAGATATTACAAACGAACATGATTCCGCCTCACAAGCTCTCGAACCTCATTCTCCAAAGCCGCTGAAAACAAGGATATGTCGTTATTTCGGTAAATCAGGTAAATTCTCATTTTATTTTATTCATCTATCAATTGTTTTGGAATATTTTCATTGGATTGCCGGAAATTGGGGAGGAAAGAGAATTGGAGAAGGGTATTGTCTTGCATATGGGGTAATGCAAAGTTGCATGATGTTGCAGTCATGGTGGAGATCCCGTGATTCACCGATCATCGGTAATGAGCGTGGGATGTTGATATGATCATGGAGATGAATGGTTGGGGGTTATTCGTTGAACCGTGGCGTTTGTCATGAGGCGTTCGTATCATTACAATTGTCATTGCCATTGGGTATATCTTGGGTTACACCACGTGATATTGGAAACACATGTGAAAGCACATGAAGAGGAAGCCAGCTATGCGATGATGACAAGGTACTAATATTGATATCTTAGGGAATTGTCGAGCTGGTGACAGCTGTTCATTCATCCATGACCCGACGAAACTTCCTAGCCGTGCCACGGTAAATAAAACAGTGCCCGAGGTTTCTCAGGCTTCGATATCGGAAGCTACACAAAGACAAAATGTGATTCAAAATCATTCATCACAAGCTATCACAAATCCTGTTCCAGCATCACGGGTGGTATCAAAGCCGGTACCACAAGCACAAACTGAGAACCCTCGAGAATTTCAGCTGGGTCAAATTCGAAGACGATTTTCCCCCAAGGAGGTTCGACCATCTGGAAATGCCGAGGGTACTACTATTCTAAAGTTCAATCTCACACCATCGGATCCAGATTTCCCTTTTGAAATGACTGCTTTAGAATGTTCTCTTACAGTACCTCCTCGATATCCTACTTCCCCGCCTAGTTTGAGGGTAGAGAATAAGGATATTCCCAGAGGATTTGCTATCAATGTAGAGAATGGCTTCGATCAATTGGTTAATGAAAAGGAGAATGCTACCTTGTTGGATTTGATGAAATCATTGGATAAGCATTTAGAAGAGTTTTTATCTGCACAAAAAGCCGAGACAGTTAAGATTGTCATGAATAAAGACACGCGACATCTTTCCGTTCCGAGCAGAGAAGTACAACATGTAGTTCCACCACCTCAACCTGAATCTGCAATGAAAGAATCAGAACAACCCAAGGTTACTCCAGTTAAAGCAATTGTAAGTTTCACGGAATCCGAGAAAGCTGAGGCATCGAAAAAAAGAGAACTAGAAACCAGACAATTGGAAGCGAGAATGGGTAGATTACCCCTTTACAAAAAATCTAGTGATGGGGTTGCATATACCGTTCCAATTGAACCCCGGAAGCGAGGTGATTTGCCACCGTCGATCAAAGCTGTCAAAGCCATTCAACTTTTTGTGCCCACAATCTATCCACTCGAACCTTGTCGAATCAAATTGGAAGGAGTAGATGCTCCGGAAGCAAAATCTGTAGAGAAAGGATTTGGGCAGAAAGCTGAAGAAGCAAAAGCTTTGAACTTGATGGGTTATATTAATTACCTTGCACAAAATATGCACGTTCTTGTAAAGACTGTTTTGAATACAGAGCCAAAACCTACTCCTGTTGTGCGAACGCCGTCGCCTGTTGTTGAAGAACAAAAGGATGTAAAGGGGAAAAGTGTTTCCATCGATGAAAATGAAGAGAAGAGTCACATTCAATATATTGCTCGACCACCCGAATGGACGATTGTCAATGCTGAGGATGCCGAGTACTCTGACTCTGACTCTATGTACTCTTATGACAGCGGTGACGAATCGGAAACCGATGAAGGAGGAGTCGGAGTTGAGCATGAACCCGAAAACCCAACCTCCAATCCTGAGCGCGGTACAGCTATATCATTCCCCTTTATTGAACTTTATGGCATTGAATTATTGGAGGTTACTACCTTGAATATCACTGTCAAATGTTCTCGCTGCAGAGAGATTACAGAAATCAAAGGTCTTAAAACTGGAGTTCAAAAGACCGAGACATGTAGGAAATGCGCAACTGCACTTGCAATTTGCTACCGTGGAGATTTCGTTCACGCCAGCAATGTCCGAGCTGGATTTTTGGATTTGGAAGGATGTGTAGTTAGTGATATGTTACCTAGGTAAGTCACATTATTTTTTTCTCCACTACAATGGCTAACTAACCACAAACAGTACATTCACGCCAACATGCTCCACATGTTCCACCATATATCCAGCTCCTGGAATCGTTTCTATCCGCGGTGAAACAACCACAAATGTTTGTCGAGAATGTCATTCCAAGTTCACCTTTTCAATTCCTACTATCAAGTTTCTTCACATTTCTTCTTCAGCAACTCCTCATAACCTCCTCCCTAGAAAGAAGAAAGAAACTCTCGGTATTGTCCCTGGTACTCCTTTACCCAAAAATGGCCTTTGTCGCCATTACGGTAAAAGTTACCGCTGGTTTCGCTTTAGTTGTTGTGAAAAGGTATATCCATGTGATAAATGTCATGATGAAACAGAAGAACATGTAAATGAATGGGCTAAGAGAATGATCTGTGGATGGTGTAGTAGGGAGGGGAATTATAGACCGGAAGATTGTGCAGGATGTGGAGAGAGGGTGATTAGTCGGAGGAGAGGAGGAGCGAGTTTCTGGGAGGGAGGAAAGGGAACGAGAGATAAGACTAGGATGAGTAGAAAGGATAAAAGGAAGTATAGAAGGGTTGGTGGTGGGACGGTAAAGAAGACTTGAGATGGTTGAGGAAATGGTTGGGTTGAGGCTCTGGTGGTACTTTAGTCCTTGCGAAATCATTTTGAGAATGTTTTTATTCACTTGGTGTATCGATACATTTCTCGAACTGTTAAACAATCTAGACTCAATAGACCCTCAACCAAAGACATCTAGACTTTCATACTCACACACACTTTTTTTCCACACCACAAGTTACAGCCACGAATCACAATAACCCAGTTCAGTGCATTCTAGCAACGATCCCCGCAAAATTCTAATTAATGAACAAGTATACAAATATTAATCACACCCAAACTATCCCTTGAATAAAGCACACCACCCCTTTCCTTCCTATACCCAACCATCACATCTCGGTATCACATTTCATAAACTCTTCCCCTTCCTTTCATACCTACCAATACCTACCCATCCATCCCGACCCCGATCCCGATCCCGATCCGAAACGCACGCACGCAATCCCCGAAACCGAATTCGTGTTGCAATATCCTTTCTTCCTACTTGCTTTTTTCGACGCTGCCAAGATATCGGGCTGGGCTAGCTAATAGTCCATGTAGACCATTCATTAATCGTGTTGGCAGTGTTGTATCTTTTCCGAGAACCGGGGATGAATGTATCGATATGTATGTTGTAGATAATTCTTATTTATTTATTTATTTATTTATTTATTTATT
>PQXK01000361.1:0-26480 GCA_004786245.1 Botrytis hyacinthi | reverse complement strand
GGAAAAGTAAGGCCCTACTTATAAGAAGTAGGGCACGCTAGTGGTCTATGCCTGAGGCACGAAGGCAACTACAGAACATGTAGTTGGCGCCGTGACAGATCTCGTGTTTCAATTGGTACATCATAGGCTGTGTAGCCCTATTGCTGAAACCTCTAGAATGCTTCCACAATGCTTCAAATCATCGAAACTCATTTTGTATTGTTATATCGATTCAGGAGCAGTTTACATCAGATTGTGGGTCTCCAGATATGGAAGATTGCCAGCGTCTTGAGTATCAGATAATTTGTTAGTCTACTGTTTACGTAGACCCACTTCTGATCCTCTCGCTTTTGATTGGCTGATATAGGCGAGGACCTCCTAGAGGATCTGGTCGGCCGTTTTCTAAATTCCTTAAATAACGCTGTATTCTAATGTCACGCTAAAAGTGACGCCACCAATAGCCTTAGGCTAATTGGGTTTATATAGACTTAATTCTCTCGTGACACGCTTGCTATTATAGTATCATAATCATTTTATTAATTGATTTATAACTTTATTAGAAATTATATTGAATTAACAATTGTTGAAGATTTCAAAAGAGAATTAATAAGGCTTTAATTTTATAAATGTTTTATTAAATCATTTTTATTACTAATAAATTGATATTCAAATGAAGTTCAAAATGAAGGTTTAAATATAGTATTATTTGCAATATTTAGGAAAAAACTAACTAAACTCTCCTAATGGAGTTATTAAAAAATCATGTGATCGAACGCCTCGAGGGTCAATGCACACGCTAGACTAATAATCTGTCCTACGATCTCTTTTCTCGACTTGTAAAGAGACGAAAGATGTGTTGAGTATAAACATAATGTAAGATAACAGAACCCTTTCAAGATTGTTTAAACAAACAAGGACCGCTTCGAAAGCCTTGGAAAAGAAGCTGGGCAAGGTGGTGTCTATGTGAGAAGGGACGAGTTTCGAGAAAACATCAAAAAGGGAGAGAAAAATAGAAACATGGAGATATTCATTTAAAAAGACCAATGTGTTAGCTTGGTTGGTGTTTTGTGTCTGATAGATGGACTAGATTACATAAATAACTAAACCATATCAGCCTGTACGAAAGAAATGTTTACATTGACCTATATATAAACTCGGATGGCATTATCATCAACTGAAATACGTGTCATACAAAGCCATAGATTCCTAGTATCATGGGTATCATAACAGTATAAAACACAACAAATTGTGTAGAAGATCCCTTTTATACACCAGAACACCATGACCTCGCCCCTAGGATTCATTACCAACGACCTTACCCAGAACTCCAATCCGATACGTTAAGACTCACGCAGCAGCAATACCTCTCATACGTCTTCTAACATCCAGCGTGCGTTTCACACTAAAATTCTTTTGGTCGTCTGGCATATGCTCACCACTGACAATGACCAAAACCTTCATTCTAGGATGATATTTCAAATCATGTAGTAGCTTCGGCGTAATAAGAAAGTACTGGCTATCATGTTCCTGACATGCAATCTCGACCATACGTCCGTGGACCATTCGTTCGTTACGAGGATCCATTCCTTGGTTGATTTCGTCGACGACGCGGAATGGAGAGCGAGCCAGTGATTGTAAAGACATGAGGTAGAAAATTGTGGAAACAGAGCGTTCACCTCCGGATTGACGATGCTTATCAAGGAGCTGAAGGGTTTCGTTTTCTCTGTTATGATGTTAATGAGCTGGCATATCTGAGATTTTTTTAATAAAATGACTGTACCTGAATTTGACCTTAATCTCAATTGCCCATTTTTCAAAATCGTCTTCTTTATACACACTAACTTCACCAGCACATCCGATCTGCTCGAAATTATGTGAAAAGGCCTGACTGATCTGTTCAACAAGTGCATCAAGTCTCGGTTCCCATTTTGTCATGATCTCAGTAACCTTCTGCGCGACGTCTCCAAGTTCGCCCTCAGTCCCAGCGATCCTGGTGTTTAATCGACCAATATCAACCTGGCGTTTCTCATACTCTCTAATAGCATTCGGATTGTTGGCTTGAATAAAATCGAGTTTATGTTCCTCGCTGTTAATCTCTTGCTGTAACGTTTCCACGGTCCTATCTGGGGAAATGCTGGAGAAGTACTCCAGAGAGTCATGATCATCTCTCTCCTCAGCCTCTCTTCTGATATCTTTGCATCGTTCCAGCGCAGCTCGTGCAGTTAGGGTTGCTCGCTTTGACTGTGCTTCGATTTCCCCTAGTCGAGTACGTTCCGTTTCAAGGTTTGCTACAATATCACTATTGCGCTCTCGTAGAGCGTGCACATCTGAACCTGCTTCAATACGTCGAATTTCGGCCTCGTCAAGTTCTTCGGAACAAGCAATGATCTGGTTGATTTGCTCGATATGTTTCATCACGTGCTCTCCCTTTTTGAGGCCAGCAATGTCTTGCTCTTTTACAATTGCTTGAATTTCCGCCCTAGATTCAGAGCTAGATATTTCCAATCTCTCCAAAGACTCCTTCTCTCGAGCTGCTATCGTGTCAGTATATGTTCAAGTATATCTATGGATGTGCCACTCACCAAGCAATCCTGGAAGAGCTCTTTGTTCACCAAAAGCTCTCTGCTTTTGTTGTTTCTCTTTGATAAGCGCATCCTGGTCACAAAATCTCATTAGTAATGTGCGCTACACGAGACCCGTTGACGACCTACCAGTTCATCCCTCTTCGGGTTTGCAGTACTCGAATACTGTACAATATTTTCAGTGATGTCTTTGGCCTCCCTCTTCAAGGATTCGAATTTTCGGTCGAGATCTGCAAGATTCTCTTCAATCACACGCCGGCCTGAAGTGTCTACAGCACCATCGACAAAAAATTTGGCTCGATTGATTGCGGAAGTCTGGGTTGACGTGGCACCATATTCTCTTCGCGTTGTAATCTTATACGAAGTGGTTTTTGTTAAAAAAGATGAAATTCCAGTACGGACAATCTTTTCATATTGTTCGTCACTGATATCCCGGAGGGTAACTGCCGTCTTGTGAGCTTTGATATCGTTACACAGCATGGCAAGTACTGGCTCCGGGGCATCAATAAAATCAATAGCCCACCCATCAAGACCAACACTATTCAGTTGAGCTGTGGTAGCCGACGACCGACCAATAGTCTCGGCGAGAGACTGTGTGCTCGTTTGTATTCTGACCTCCGCCAGCTTCATTTCCGCTGAATGGAACTGATTGTTTAATCGCTTGTAATCGGCCTGTGTTTGTGCTGTGATAGTGAGCATGTTGCTTGAACGAAATAATGAGTCAATAGCATCAGTATATCTTGGGTCTTTCACAGAGCATGTTATCAAGGGTGGGCCATAGACCTCCTTCTCGAACTTGTCTTGGTTTTCCTGAACCCACTTCCAAGCTGTAGCAGTATCTCTGGAATGCTGTGCAATCTTATTAACCTGTTTCCCAGCTTGACTATCAAAGTCAGCGAGAGCCTGCTTTGCTCTGTCTTGTTCAGCTCGTAAGTCTCGTCCTTTGGCTTTGAGCGCTTCTCTGCTTTGTTCGAGCTCCGTTACTGTTGCTTTAACGGCTCTGATATCCTGCTCGATTGCTCTCTAGGTGAAAAGTCAGCAAGGATCTATATGGGTGTCAATGAATTGCGCACTCACGATATTTTGATTATATTCAGTGGGATTGAACTCTATTGCAGGTTCTCGCAGGCGGGCTTCAAGGTCAATTATGGTCCTTTTGACCTTTGCGAGATCTTTCTTGCGTTTATCCTCTGCCTCTAGAACAACTTTGATTCTCCGATCACAATCCCCAATTTTGTCATCCCATTCATCTACTTTTTTCAGGAGAATGTCGGCCTCTGCTTCTGCATGTTGTAGGTTATTCCTGCGGTTGGACACGATCTTGGCCAGTTCCTTCTCCAAGGAATCCTTTTCGTTAACAAACCGCAGTGTCGGTTCGACCTGGCTTTCCAAAGTACGAAACCGCTTGGTTGCTTCTATCTTCTCTTCCTTGCATTGCTGATATCGAAGGCGTGCGTCTCTGTATTCTACAAAAGGAATACTGTTCTTTAGTTTCTCCAAGTCTCTCTCAATCTGAATTCGTTCTTCGAGCCGTTCCATTTCCGGACGCAGCCCCGCCTGTCGTTTCTCAAGGTTGATCAACTGTTCCTTGTCTTGTTCAAGTTGCATTTGTCTCGATTTCTCTTCTCTCCTCAAATTCTTAAGCTCATCGTGCCAGTCCAGCATCTCTTGCGCAGCGACTGCCCTTTGTGTATGATGCAGAAGTTCGACAGGTGTCAATGCTGCAAATTCGGAGACTTTATCTTGGGGCAGAAACTGACAAAGGTTATCAATTTGAATGCTGAATCCCTTGACCAAAGCTAGAACATTTTTGTGACTTGTTTTCTTGTCATTTATCCAGAATTCGCAACTATTCCCATCTTTGATAATTCGAGTTTTGATGATATGGTTTTCGCGCTCGTTGCTTCTCTTCTGAAGTTCTATTTCAATAACAGCATCCCGTGAACCATGTTTAACAAACTCTCCCACTTTATCCGCCCGACCAAGGTTTTTTGGCGAAGAACCTAGCCCCAAGCAGAGGGCACAAACTACGGAACTCTTACCAGTACCATTTGGACCGATTACCATGTTCAAATTTGAGCCAGGGAAGAACTCGGCACTCTCGTAGGTAACGAAATTATTGAGCTTAACTCGAACTATAGCGCCTGGAGCAAATTTGCCGCGTTCAGATGCGATTGTAGGAGTACCGGGGACCCTTCCAACATTTTGTCTGTCAACTTCTTCTCCCAAGGATGGCGGAGTATCGGGCTCAAGGGTTCTTTCTTCAGATTCGTAATGTATGTTACGTGATCGTTTTGCAGGTCGCGTGGGTATAGTGTTTTGTGAACTTTCATCGCCATCGATTGCCTCCCTCGACCGACGCCCACGAGATGGCATTTGCGGTGCCATGTTAACGAGTCAAGATCTAAAGAATTGTTGTGAATTCAATCGAGCCAATGAAACGATATGCTAACGTGCTTGAACTTATATCATCTTCAGGGTATCGATGGATGAATGGAGTGCATTAACTAGTTCAATTAAAGAACCGTAGTTTGAGTAGACGCGTTAAACTTTAGGAACTCGCGTTAAGCATCAGTGCGCTAGTACCGTAAAGGGTAGCGTCATGAGATTACCCCACCATGAGTTATTGATCAGCTGATTTCGTATTTTCAACTCCACCTCAGCCACACTCCACCTTCTTTTACATTGTTCAATTCATTGTACTTCTCCCCCCTGTTACAGGCATGCTTGCATTTGATACGAGAACGAAATAGATGATAGATTATGTCACAAAGCTAGCTGGCTAATCATGTGGAATAGATAGTGTTCAAGAGTCATGTTCCTACGTATACATTCTTAGTGAAGTAATTGGGAGATGCAGAGAAAAGGGTAGGTTGGATGGACTTTCTCTCCACTTCCCCCTTCTCTATAAATGAAGCAAGAAGGCTTTATATACCACCAAGCGAACTGCTTGCGTCTGCGTAATGGATGTTGCTAACAATCATAGGCTCCCAATCCCACTAAACTAGATAGATGTGCATCGAAGAGGAGATAAGGCGGACGACCTTTCTCCTATCATATATAGCTACCTATACCTATGCATTGCAAGGCAAGCTTGGATAGAATCGAAGGACTATTGAAGTCTTCCTTATTATCCATAGTATAGATAATCTGGAACTAAAACTAGTATACTTGCTTAATCTGCAAGTAAATGCCATACTATTTACTTATGTTTCATATTCATTGAAAGATTCGTTCATTTCACAATAAGTTGTCTCACAATCTATAAGTGTCTAGTTTGTCTTAAGGTACCAGGTACATATTGTGATGTGGCCATGAGTTAAGAATGAACTCTCATGAAACCCATGGCCTTGATGATTAGAAATTCTAGATGCTTCATTGCTATCACATCATCTGGGTCTATATATACACTCTCTAATGATTAGATGACAGTCCAGGTCAAGGAATCTCAAAAGTAATCCAATATAAAAATAATCATAGCCGAGCCAATGATCATCCTTTCAAGGTTGAGATTGGCATTCCTCTCTCGATTTTGGTCGGCATGCAATTGCGGGGAATTTTGGGTGTAAACAAAACATCAACATAATCAAAACTTCACCATAGTAACTGCAATCTTGCAATCCCAATTTTTTCTTGAGTCCTATTTTTCGCTTTGAGGACATTCGACAAGTTCTTAGTTTACTATCTTTTTAATCCGATATTAATTCAAATCTTCACTTCAATTCGCTCTTTCTCTGCATCGACACAAAACAATCTGACTTTTGAGACGATAAGCTCTTCAAACACACGTATCTTTTCAAGCAGATCAAATCTTGTGATTTGGTTTGGTGAGTTTAATGATTTTGCCCCTACAACTCAAGATGAAGAATTTTGATTTGACCACAATGGAAGGCTAATCAAGATTTCCTAGATCTTTCGACCGCTTCATTTTTGGCCCTTTCGTTACCATCGACACTCACTTCCTCACATCACTATGCCATTTTAAGTTACTATCTGGGACTCTCGACTGCCGTAGTTGAATACTCCTTGAACAGTACTATCTCGCATCCTGTGCAACATCAGGAGAGCCGATCGACATTAAAGTGGGCACGAGGGATTTCAAAAGATTGCGATCAGATACAGAAGATTGTCATAACAATGAGTGCACAACACACGCGACCGCCAAGTCGACGACCTCTAGGAGAAGCAACTCGACGAGTCAATAATAATCAACTGAGTACCACCAGGCTGCAATTGAAATCCGCACCAACAAATCATGATAGTTTACGGCAAGATGGTTTGCTGCAAGTTTACAACCAGGCTTCTGCTTCTCCAGGCGAACAGTATTCATACCTTGACAATACTCGAATACCCTCTCCTGTCTCTAATGTCGTTAACCCTAGGCTATCTGCTATATCGAAAGAAGCTGCGACGGATTCAAAAAGAAGCTCACAGATTTCAACCGCATCTTCCGCTACTTCTGATGGTAAGAATCTCAAGAAATTTATTGGTCCTTGGAAGCTGGGCAAAACTTTGGGCGAGGGGGCGACAGCACGGGTACGCCTTGCAAAGAACAAGAATACACATCAAATGGCGGCTATAAAAATCGTCCAAAAGAGAAATGCGCAAATGTCCCAGGCGGGAAGTCTTGCAAACCTGGAACGCTTGGATCCGCTACATGATGAAAGCGATGGAGTGCGAAGAATGCCTGTCGGAATCGAACGAGAGGTGGCAATAATGAAGCTTATTCAACACCCAAATATCATGAAGATTTACGACATTTGGGAAAACCGCACTGAAATGTAAGTCAAATTCTAGATCCGAAGCAAGTTTAGCATCTAACAGTCAATAGTTATTTGGTTCTTGAATACGTTGACAATGGCGAGCTTTTTGCTCAAATCGCAAACAACGGAAGGCTGGACGAAGAGACTGCAATGAAGTATTTTCGGCAACTTTTGAGTGCTCTGGGGTACTGCCACTCGTACAATATTTGTCATCGAGATTTGAAACCAGAAAACATCCTGATTACAAGCACTGGGGACATCAAAGTTGCAGATTTTGGAATGGCTGCGCTGCATCAAGGTGCAGATCACAAATTAAGAACTTCTTGTGGAAGCCCACATTATGCTGCACCAGAACTGATTGGTGGATTCAAATATCGGGGAGACAAGGTCGATATATGGAGTATGGGTGTGATTCTCTATGCCAGTTTGTGTGGACGACTACCATTTGATGTTGAAGGTGTCGGCAATGATAGGGCACGTCTCAATCCACTACTCAACAAAATCCAAAAAGGGGAGTATGAAGTGGCTCCAGAATTCACCAAAGAAGCAGCAAATTTGATTTCCAGAATATTGCAAGTGAATCCAAAAGAAAGGATCACGCTTAATCAAATCTGGAAGCACCCCGTGGTGAGGAAATACGACTATTTGGACAATCTCGGCAGCGGTCAAAGCATCCCGTCCCTTAGTCTGATTGACTGTGCGCGGCCAGTGTCACGCCGAAGTGATATTGACAAGGATTTGTTAAGGCAACTGTGGTCTATGTGGCATGCGTATTCCGAAGAACAACTCATCGAGACACTGTTGAGCGAAAAGTGGGTGATTTTGCTGATTTTGTATCTACTAAATATATGCTAATAACAAGATAGAGCCAACGAACAGAAGCGCTTCTACACTTTGCTACTGAGATATAGAAATTCTCAACTTGAAGACTACGAGCCTGACCTGAGTTATTCCAACAGTGATTATCATCACATCAGGCCCTCGACACTGACAAAGACATATTCTACTTGTCACTTCCCACCACAGACAGGAAGCAGTCATCATCGCCAACAAGCTTCCAGGTTTACTGTGGTCAGTAACAGGTCCGAAAACACTTATGATCCTTTCAATGCTTCAAGGCCACAACATCTCGATTCGCTCAGGTCTGATGATCAGATCAGGGTCACTGTTCATGCTCCTCAGAATGAAGAACATGGGCGGTACCGTCAGCACTCTCGAATGTCAACATCAAGGTCAACCAGCGATCGGGGTAGATTACAGAAGCCAGTATCTCGAGTATATGCCTCTCGCAGTTCACTTGCAAGCTCTACTCGAAGTCGAGGAAGTGCTCCTTTCCGTGCTACCGTTGGTCACAAACGTGGTGTAGAGTTCTCACATACCAGGAGACGATCATTAAGTAGTCAAAAGATTATGTCTACAAATGGCCCATTAACTTCTGTAGGAGAGCAAGCAGTAGGAGCTGATGAAGAAACTTCTTCAAGACCTGCCATTGAACATTCTACCTCAACACGTTACATCCGATCGAAAAAGTCACAAACAGGGAGCACGAAGATTACTACTACTATCATACAAAAATCTGGACGTGGCAGTCTAATATGGAAAGATGATGTCCGTCAATTGAGCAGCAGCTTGGCCAAAGACTGCGACGAAGCGTTCAACAGAAAATCCGTCGTTTCTTCAACTGCTTCCCAAAACAAATCGCGATTTTCAGGAAATTCAAGCGTGGCTTCTCGTGGTCCTTCGCCTATGCTTACTGTGCCAGCGAAAAGTCAAACGCTCAGACACGGATCTTTCGACTCACGACCGTTACCTCCGCCACCTGCTAGATCGGATTCTGTCAAAAGGGAATTGTTAGAAGCACGCAAGCAGGCTACACTACGCATGGCTTCTGGAGAAGATTCACCTGGATACATTGATCGTATGGTATCACACATTGATCGTCTTATACTACCTCCATCTACATCCCCATTGCTTACGCGTCAAGATCGCCGCGCAGTTTCTGCCCCTGCAGAAACGAAACAGAAAAATTATACCCGACCATTGCCCGCGATTAATGAGACATATGGAGATGAATTACCTCCTCGGAAAGTCGAATCTGACCGCATCGCATCAGCTCCTGAACCTCGTGCATTGAAGAAAAATTCCAAGTTCTTCAACGAAAGAGAAACAATCCGGGTGGTTAATGCTTCCGCGGCATCTTTTAGCCCTGTTAAAGCTCCAGCCCCTCTTACTATTAGGAAGAAAAGCTCACAAGGCGGCCAGATAAAGGGGCAATCCGGGCAAGAATCCTTCGACGACTCTCTCAAGAACCAATCTTCTGGTCAGGGACTACGTCACCAATATTATGCCAGCTCCAAGGCGGATGTCGGGCCAGAGTTATCTCGTATTGACGAAGACCCCAACCTAGATGACCCATATGCTCAGGATAGTAACGCGGGAACCATAGTGAAGAAGCGATCAGGTTGGTTTAGACGCAATTCCAAGGCCAGTGATGAAGGCGAATCTAGAAGTTCATCAATATTAGGAAATGAAACTTTATTGTCGCAGTCATCAAGCAAGAGTGGTGATCGAAAGTCAGAACCAGAAGATTTTCCACCGATTCCACCGACAAAGAAAAAGGGGTCCATTCTTGGTAGGCTCTTCAAGAAAAAGCTACCAAAAACCGGCATGACTGTTGCCAGTGAGTTAAATCTAAAATATTTTGATGATGATGAGGCTAACAGGACGACAGCACATGATATGTTTGACGAGGACATGAGTATTCAAGATTCTATTGCAGATTCCAGACAACAGAGTCGCCAAAATCGTGTACATCAGACCACACGAGCACGTCAAATAGAGCCTCAACAAAACTGGCTAGCCAAGTTATTCCATGTAAAACCCGCTTCGAAATTTATCTGCTTCTCCGTTTCGAGACGTACAGCAAGATTGGAGATCGCCAAGGTGCTCAAAGACTGGAAACGATATGGCATTAAAGATGTTCAGGTTGATAAGCAGAGGGACATAGTCTTTGGCAAAGTCGGCTCAGAAAACTGTAAGTCTTACTCGTAAGTTTTCTACAACATTTTACTGACATCAAATAGTTCTGAACTTAAAAGAGGTCTCATTCGCCGCTGAGATATTAACTGTTTTCGAACATTTGGACCGTGGCAGAAAGATAAATCTCGCTGTAGCACGAATTACACAGGAAAGAGGTGCGGCAAGCAGCTTTCATAAAGTTGTAGAGACCTTAGATTCCGTCCTACAAGTTCGTGGAGTTCTCGTCATGGACGAAGAAAAGAAGAGAATGATGGTGAGAACAGTAAACTCAATGATAACCGACACCGTTATTTCTTAAACCCAAGCTCATGGCGTCCGCCAAATTTCGATATTTTATATCGTTAATACCCCACGATTTGGACATTTGCGTATGGGGATGTATCTCTCTACACTCGCTCAAGATTGGACACACTCGAAATCCTGGTTTATCACATGCAGTATTTGGATGATACCTGCCTTTTTTGTAGATATACTATGTTCAGTATAGTGAGTTTCTTTGGTATTTGCATCGAGTGGTGGATAGTTGAGTTGCGTTGCATGAAGAAGTTGTAAAAAGTAACTTAATATTCTTCACACAGCAGCAAAAAAAGGAGTAAAAATTATGATAGACGGAGGTCAAAAGGCGGTCCGAGTTTATTACCAGAGAGATGAGAGAGCGTTAAAGATGATGGATTTTCTTTTTACTTTCGAATAGGGGAAAAAGTGTTCTTTTCGCTCGTGTACTTAGGAAATCCGATTTTTTTTTGATTCATGTTGATGAATATATGTTCATGCTTTTCGTGATGTGACTTGTACAGCTGATATGTCATGGTGAAATTCTTTCATAGGACATGCTGAAATCTGTGATGATGTCTTCTTCTCTGGAAATCCTACTTAATACATATACTTATATATGCATAATCGAGACATCTTTCATATGAGAGCTTTCATTCTACGCATCCAACGGATTCGACATTGCTTTACCCGGCGAGACTTGGTAGATGTATAGATATACATTGCTATTAGGAGATCCCAGTTCCCATGATTGGATCGTGAAGTTGATATTGGATCTATGCGATCTCGTCACAGATTGAGTGATGTCGTATTGTGTCGTGTTGCGTTGTATCACTACCTCCTACGTAGGTACCTAGTAGGTATTTGATGGCAATGCCCTCATTGGGAAAGAGGAATGCTGATCGTCATGGGACTAAGAATGTGACAATTTAGGGACTTGAGCAAATATTCTTGGGGGTGGGAATACTACCCAGCTCCCGATTATCGAGGATGTTTTTCCATCGTAGACGGTATTTTGTATCAATTTCAAACTTATTATATAGAGTCAAAAGAAAGTAGATACACACTTGAATAAACAACAATGATCTACAAAGCATTCCACCAAAAAAACTCCACAATCATGCATACTATGCACCTAGGTATACCATCTCCACCACGAATTTCCACACTCTAGGTTGGTTGAAGCCTTGCCAATAAATCCATCTCCATCCCCATCCCCATCCCACGGCATCCATCCATCCATTCGTCTCCACCCCAGAAACGCCACCAAAACCACAAAAACGGTTATCACGGCAATGTCATGCATGCAATGCGGTTCCCCATCCGAGCTCATCGATCCATCCTAGATGGGTAATATCTAGGTCGTATACTTTATACTCTATACCGGAAAGGAAAGGTCATCCACATGGGGGAGGGACGAGGCGGGGGAAAAGGGGGGGGATAATTAGTATATTTGTGTATTTTTCCGATCCCTGGGATTGTTTCTGCATGTTATGTCATGTCGTCTCAACTCTACTAAAAATTGATTCTGAGGATATAGGTAGTTCTAATGACTAAATTCTTAGGGTGATTACCTGTCAACTAAACTCCACCATACACCTGTGGCTTGATGCTTGATGATTGCTGCATGCAGGTTTCCGTCTGTATCATACCGTACCGGACGGTACCCCAGGATGAAGATTGGGTGGAGTTATCGTAGCGTCGCGTATCGTATTGTTACATCTTGCAAGCACAATCAATCATCGTGCATATCCATACATATCCATACATATCCATACATATCCATATACATATCCATATACATAGATGCATAATAATAAGGCTTAGTGAGAACCATTGTGTCGGGACCCGGGATTGTGGTTTATCATAGGTAGAGTAAAATGCCTACCTAGCAAAATTGATGGCTAGTTGTATGTACAGCATAATACCCGACCTATGATTTCCAAGGTTGTCTCTGTATTACGCCACATGTGGCATAGGTTAGTCAAGCCCAACCTGGAACCATTAACAATTTTCCATACACAACAACATCATCCGGCAGCTTCAACATAAAGTGATCTTCTCACTCAAAAGCGAATTTTAAAAGACAATTATGATCCGATTTTCGAGTGGTCTAAAAATTATCAAGGCAACTTCCCTATTGAAGGTGCTAGCTATACTGGAATTCTTGTGTGTAGAAGACAATAGACTGCGGGTGTTTGGAGTGGGAAATATTCAAAAGTCCTGTCGGGCTGATTTTGACTACAACAAAACAATGAAGAACGAGATTTAAAGAGCTGCCTTGACTTTTTTGGGGTGCTCTTCCTCCCATTTCGCTGCAATGGCTATTTCCTTCTCCTTTCGCTCAACTAACGCATCGTACAAATCCTTATACACGCCACCGGCCTCGACCAAATTTGCCGGCACTCCTCGATCATAATCAAAAAACACCACATAACCTCTGCAGTCAGCCACAATAGCCTGTTGC
Organism: Botrytis hyacinthi; assembly: GCA_004786245.1. Lineage (NCBI taxonomy): Eukaryota > Fungi > Ascomycota > Leotiomycetes > Helotiales > Sclerotiniaceae > Botrytis > Botrytis hyacinthi. The sequence goes on along the minus strand of PQXK01000361.1, from coordinate 13,377 downwards.
TGAAGTGACCATATAGATGTCACCCCAAAATAACGATCGGGCAATACCTCAGTAATATGATTTGCAACAATAAGCTGGCTTACGGTCAGGCTGGAGCCAAAAACATCCTGCGCTAGTAACATACCGAGTCTGGAAATTTCACAACTCTCTTGAGATTAATCGTGTATGTCTTCACCAAAACACCGATGTGTCGAGTATCCAAAAGATCCTGGAACTTTTCACCTAGTTGTGCTTCGAACGACTGGAACACCCGAAAGTTGCATTGATTAACGTAATGCGGATATGCATGGTTTTTGACATGTTTGAACGGATCATGGTCATCGGACCAATTCACACCACATTCTACCATAGTACTGGCATCATAACCCATAGCGATGGCCATATCTACTACGTTCTTACGAAGAAGGGAGTAAGCAGGTCCGCCATCGGGGCTTTGATACGAGGAAGCCTCCAAAGCAGATTTGAATTTTGGGATAGGAGCCATAGATAAATTTAAGATCCTAAATTGAATGATGCAGGTTTGTAGGGGGAGATCATTCCGGAAGCTCCTTTTACATATACTTTTTCCTCTCTATTAATCGAACCTCGGTAGTTGAGTAAACAGAAACATCTAATTTAATAACGCATTTCCGAAACCTTAAATTTCAGTGCATCAACAAAAACATATATTTTTCAATTTCGATCTATAATTACTTGATCAATTAGAGTCCAATTCCATTGGAAGTTTAATTAAGTAATAGTAAATAATTGATTTTATTATTGATATAGTTTAAAAAAGATCCAAATCCTTATATCACGGTGCAAGGGATAGGTATTACATAAGATATATAATATTCTATAAGGAGTAAAGAAGGAGACGGAGGGCGCCGACTATATAAAGGGTGAATGCCTAAGGCATCCACATAACTACGTATTGAACCCGTGACACCTTAATAATTAAATTAGAAATTTTAAGACAAAAGTTCGAAAACGATTGAAAACAGCTTGAAAATATATTAATTTTAATACTCAAAATTGAATTTAAATTTTACTCACTTTCAGATCAATAATTATTATTTAAAAATATCTCTAAAACTAGAATATTAATGCTTCTAATTGAGATTCTAAGTATTCTATAAAGTTTATTCAATTTGAAGATATATTGATAAAACTAGAAGTAATTGAAATTGAATTCTCCATCTTGGTAAAATTGATGAGGTATAAAAATTCGCTTCTTTTTTGGGAAACGAGTTATTAAATCGGGTGTATAGCGATATACCGCGGCATAGTTTGAATGTAGGTTCGTGGCAAGGAACTATTGCTTGTCAGATTTGGCAACATACCGGGAAGTGCTTTTGTTTGCTTGAGAGGTCAAGGGGATTCCCCCACGTTTTTTTACATCTCGCCTTGGTGATATGAATATGACGGACATCTTTCTGAACGATTCTCATCCCCTTCTCACCAATATTTTATTAGGTTTTGATTGAGTTCATCCGCTGGCTCGGCACAAATCAGAGCTGAACATGACGACCTTTCTTGAACCCCCCCAACGAGGAAGCCAACATGCTTTTACCTACTGTCATTGATAGCAGGGCGCGTCTTGAGCCAGACCGGCTCTTCTGTGTTCTCATCAATCCAGGCAAGGAGGCTGGCATCACTACTAGCATGGTGTCATACGGCGACTAGGCCAACTCAATCAACAAATGTGCCTGGTGGATCGAAGAGACTCTTGGAAAGGGTTTAGGCTTGATACATTGGGATACTTGGGTCTCCCGGATATTCGGTACACAATTGTAGCGATTGCTGCTGCGAAAACCAATCGAAAGGTAATCAGACGACTCTATCATCATGGCCAAATCTCAAGTCTGACGGCTGATATTATGCAAGGCTCTCTTGATATCCGTCAAAAACTCCGACGAAGCACAGCTCAAACTACTCGAGACTACAGAGTGTAGGGTCCTCCTAGCTGCAACAGATCTTCCTGCAATTAGTACCTCCTTCAACATGCTGTCACTTCGAATAATCTGAGAATCATTCCTTTTGAGGGGGTGGAACGTTGAATCGGGCAGTCGAAAGTCCCAGAATATCCATTCCTTGCTACTTTGGAAAGTGAACCAAATCGACCCTTTGCGATATTGCATCCGTCTGGATCAACAGGTTTGTCACGTCATGGGAATATTTTAGACATCACTAATGGGAATGGCAGGTCTACCAGAGCCAATAGTATACACTTTTGGAGCTCTCACAACCTATCGCACATGGCTCGACCCCGAGGCGACCATATCTGGAGCACAACGAGTTACAGCTGATAGATGGAAGAACAAAGTTCATTATGTTCCTTTTCCAACCTCCCATGTAAGTAAAAATCCTCTCTACGATTGCCAGTCTGATACTTTTAGATGACTGGCCTACTTATTGCTACGGCACTCAATGTCTACTGGGACATGACTCCGATGCTAGGGTCAAGTACTCTCTTGACAACACCGGCATTGGCTGCTACTATATATAAGCTAGATATATGCGACGCGTCTATTTTGCCTCCGTCCCTCCTCGAAGCAATGGCAAAACCCCTGAATATGTAGAAGGACTCCGAAAACTAGACCATGTTATCTGGTGTGGTTCTGCTTTTAGCTCATCCATCATCTCGAACAAAATAAGTTCTGTGGTCCCGATTTACGCAGCCTACGGTGCTACCGGAGCTGGCCCTCTTCCTCTGGTCTTGGAAGATCAGGAATATTATGAATATATGACTTTCAGCCCGCTTGTTGGCGCGCAGTTTCGACACTATAACGACGATCTGTATGAGCTTGTCATTGTCAGAGATGACGCCCTGCGTGCCTCTCAGAAGGTATTTTTCATATACCCGCATTCGGCCCAGTGGCTGACCAGAGATTTGATGTCCAAACATCCTACTAAAGAAAGCATGGTTAGTAAATTGAATCCTTTGTATTCAGCTTCGTCACAAAAGCATCAGTAAGAACTCGCTAATGATGTACTCTTCTAGTGGAAATACCGTGGCCGTACAGACGATATCATCGTATTATTAAACGGTGTAAATGTCAATCCCCTATTAATGGAAGGAATCCTCATGTCACATCCCAAAGTCGTAGCAGCTCTTCTCACAGTAACAGGAAAGGTAAAAGCTGCCTGGCTAATAGAGATTGTTCATCCCCCACAGAATGAAGAAGAGGCTACTTCTCTGGTAGAAGAACTCTGGCCCACAGTCGAGAAAGCAAATGATGCCACTTATCGTACGGAAGGCAAGGTTTCCAAAGATAATATCATCTTCACTTCGAAAGACAAGCCGATGCTGAGAGCTAGAAAAGGATCCGTCCAGCGGAAATTTACACTTGTGGAATTTCGGCAGGAGCTGGATGCCCTGTATGAATGAGGGTATTATTGTGTTGTAAACAATTAGAAAGTCCCAGATCAACTGCTCTATTTCAATTTTCAGAATATCTGAATGCATAATCCAGACAGCTTTTACACTCGATTTCGCAAATGTCTCTGTTCTGAGTAATTGAGAACTTGATAAACTGAGAGATTTCTTGTCTCAAAGCGCTCTTTCCGGAGCTGGATAAATAGGCAGGAATCTAATCTCAATTCAGGGCGTTTTAGTGAAACCCTTTTGCGATCCAGATAATTGGTCTAGATAAGGGTGGAATTCCGAGATTTTGCTTAGTTCTATTGGCTATCTGGAATCGGTGTTGTCACGATCTCATTTTTCGAAATTTTTTGATAAATTTATTTGGTCAAGATTGGATTATTAAGTAACCCCCCTATCATTTAATTCTTAAATATAGTTTGATAAATTTTGTATAGTTAATATTAATTCTGTTTTTGGAAATCAGTAGTGTCTACTGAGATATCTATACATGATGAAAAGTCATTCTTTAGGAATCAATTTTAATATATAAATAAGTATCTATCTATTCATTCTTCATAGAGATTTCTTCATCGTTCTATCTCTAATTCTGATATTCTCAACTTTCTATATATCTATTTCTATTGTTATTCTTATTCTCTTTCTTTATCGCTTTCCTTTCCTTTTCTTTTTCTTTCGTGAGGGTTAGATAACGTTAACATTCATCTCATCTTTCATCATATCTTCCTCTCATTCTCAATAACTTTATCAGTGAGTACCTAGGTACCTCGAAGTGAAAAACCTCTCTATCATCCACATCTTACAATCAGATCATACATACCTAATAGATAGATAGGTAGTTAGTATATAATCTCCCACCATTCAATAATCCCTATCCAAGATAAACCTTGTAGAAGGATCTAGGAACGGGGAGAGGGGAGGGACTGCAATCCCGCTTCCTTTGTACATTGTAATCTTACGTACATATCGAAAGAAAGAAATCTCTGCAGCGAGCAAGTCCATTTATTCTAGAGTCTAAGAAATATCAAAGTAAGAAGAGGAACTAGCAGAGTTGAATCAACTAACCTATTCATCTATTGACGATATTCAAAGACTCTCAAAAAGTCAATATTTGTAGGATTTTGTTGGATAACATACGCGTTCGGTAAACGCCTATTTAGGCTCCATTTGTTATCAACATCGCCTAAAAAAATCGATCCGAACGGGCCCTAAGCCGCCACTATTCAAACCATATAATCACATTGAGGCAATCCATTTCACAGTTTGGTTTAATCTGATTTGAGATAATGTGATGGATTCTCGGGCACAAAAGTAAAATGGTCAAAATCTGATATCGCTAGCTAGCTTGCTCCAAGAAATCGTTCTTCACCCAACCCCCCTTCCCGCTAATGTCATAGATCGAACCCAACGCGCAGGCAAGCGTACAAGACGCACCCATCACCTATCCCCACATCGTATACTCATCGCCTAACATGGCAAGGAGATAGAAAGAAGAGAGAAGAGTAAATGGGGAAGAAAAGAGGCTTTTCACTCTCCACCCCCCAAATGGAATATAGAAGATAAACATACAAGCAAAACGCATTCAAAGGTATTTACCGAATTGATTCCCACGCCAAAGCTCCACCCAGGTCCCATTTCGCATTTCGCTTCCCAATGCTATCCCATCGGAGCCAGGTACCCATTCATTTCCATCCCACCCAAATCGAGATGTCGTACAGACATATCGACAAATCCGCAACTCCGAAACAAAACCACTCTGATAAGATACTATATTCCACACCAAGGCCCAAGTTCTGGCATTTTTTTGTAGAAAAAAAAAGAAACAGAAAGACATCTGTCAAAATGCTCAAGATTTCATGAACATGCTCAAAGAGAACCACATAACAACGCCACCAACCTCATCTTCAACTTTCTTAGAGTTCTGTGTTGTCCTATTCGAAAGGAGATGTCCGCCCAGCCATACAGTGTAAGTTATATCCCACATCATCCTCATCCCTAACCATCCCATCCAACCCATATCTTCCAGATAGATTTCGAACGCCCATATCCTTTAGTGTCAAGGCGCCGAATGAATACCCATCCGCCGACCCAGGCTTGCACATCGGTTTGCGTGTATAGTGTGTGCTTGCCATCTCGTTGAAATTTGCATTTCAACAGAAGAAAAGAAAAGAAATCGACAAGTCATAAGAATACATTGTCAAGTTCTTATGACAATTCCTTCTTTACCATCTCCGGGCTCTCGTCGTTGGTAGAATCACTCAAGATCTCAGATTTATCGACAGGTGACTGAGAACCTCCATTGGTATTCGCAGCACCATTTGCAGCCTTTGTTCCGCAGCCTTTGACGAGTATGTGTCTCTGGTTTGGGGTTAGTCTGTGATCAAGTATAAACATATTGAAGGGAAGGAATACAAACCTTTAATGCATCTTTTCTCGAGAAACTCTTTTCACAATGACCGCATGGGAATGGCTTCACAGATAAATGAATGCGTTTATGACGTTTCAAATCGTGGTTGCGGTTGAAAGATTGCGGACACTGATCGCATTTAAATGGACGGTCATTTTGAGGCATCTGTTGAGGATGATGACTGCCATACATTGGTCCCGGCATTTGTTGATATCCCATATTGCCCATTCCACCGAGGAGTGCCATTTGACTACCAGGTTGGTGAACATTCGACATAATAGGTGCGGCCAAGGTAGGGAGATTGTAATGCGGGTATGAGGGACGGGAAGGATAGCCTTGGTGAGGTGCGCCCATGGAAGAATGCGAGTGATGAGCTTGGATGGGAGAGATGCGGTTAGAAGGGGCGGAGGAGGTATTGGGAGATTGTTGTGTAGGTGATTGTTGGGCATAGGCGGGGAAATTTGATTGTTGAGGGGTGGATGAGGGGGGGTAGTAATTTGGAGTTGGAGGTGCGCGTCCGCCATAGCTATCGGGAGCTGGCACGTTGCCCTGTTGCGGTGCTTGAGAGGAGGATTGATGAAGGTTCATAAGATTGTGACTGGTCATATGTTGCTGCTGGGAGTTTTGTGGTGCAAGAGTGGGGAGATTCTGTTGTTGTCCACCCGAACCAGACATTGGGACTCCGGTAGAGAAGGGGGGAAGGCTCTCAAAGGTAGGTGGTGGCAGTCCTTCTGATGAGGTGGGAGAATGGGGAATTCGTGACCCTGGATAGCTACTCATGGAGGGCGAATATAGTGGTCTACTCATATAACTTTGTTGTTGTTGTTGCTGAGCATAAGGCGCACTCATCGATGGCGCAGAACTAAATGTGAAGTTGTTCCCGGACTGAGTATTTGGCCAGAAAGCTGAAGGTTGATAGGGAGGTACGCCGGCGGTCGAACTACCCGAGCTACCACTGTTGACGCTGGATGCAAGAGGACTTAAGCCGTCATGCGAAACGCCGGCTGGAGGCGTTAATATATTGTTGGCGACAGCAGGAACAGGCTGGGAAGAACTGTTTGTGGTTCCGTGAATGTAGTTGTTGGATTGTTGTTGATATTTGTGATGGTGCATTCCAAGGGGTTCTGGAGGGGGGAGCTGGAAGTTGGGAAGATTGGATGCGGCGGGTCGGCGAGCTGTAAAGCTGGCGGTCTCCATGATAATCGTGGTAGATTATTGGAAAGTCCACGATGAAGGATTTGAAATGATGACGGCTCCTTACTTTTGCTCTGGATCACGAATTTCACTTTGTCGCGTGTGAAAAGTATTTGGTTCGGACGGGTAGATGCACAACCGAGGCGAGGGAACGAGGGAACAAGTAGTGAAAAATGGGGGGTGGGGATATTTCCTTCCTTTCCTAACTTGTTTTTCTTTGCTTGTGATTGTAGATGTGATGGGTGATTGTGACGGAGCAAGAGAAGAAGAATCGAGTAAAAAAGAATACTCTGAGTCAAAGTGCTATCTTGATCTTTTTGGATAACTTGTGTGAAGCCTCTGATTTTTGAATATATGGATGGATTGGAGCCAAAAAGACGGTGGGATATTGGAGATCAAGAGATCAAGAGATCAGTCAAATCTCGTAGATTCGTTAGGGATTTTGGATTTTGGTAGTGTATTTACTGGAATGGAGAATGTGGAGTTGTCGATCACCTGGATGGCGGCCGGGGAGGCGTCTGCTTGATTTATGTAGGTTATTGGGTCTGGGAAATGGTCTGTGCTTATGGAGTAGTGTGGTGTGGTGTGTGGACTTTCGTAGGGTAGGGAAGTGTGGGTTGCAGATGCGTTTGGCTGGATCTTTCTTGGTCAGAGCTGGAGGGGTGAAGCAGTCCTTTTAATGGTGGTCTAATGGTGGTTTAATGTTTGATCGATTTGATTTGATTTGATTTGATTTTCCTGGTCGACCTCGTGGTAAAGGGAATACCGCTTAGGGACGGGGGGGATGGTTTGGATCAAGTGAATGAATAAATAATCAATCAATCAAAGTCGTTGGCAAATCGAAAATAGATGAGAGATTGGAGAAATGCAGGTGCATATAAATAAATAAATAGATAGATAGATAAATAATGTAACCAGAAATATAAATAAACTGCGTGGTGTTGTACTGTGTATAGACTAATGTAATATATCAAATCAATGCAATACTGTCAACTCGATGTTGAGCTCGCTGGTCGAATGGTAAAAGTAAAATGGTAAGGGGAAGTGCACTAGTACAAGGCTAGAGTAGCTTCCAGGAGTCCCAGCTATTGCCAAAATAAAATATAAAAGAGAGTTTCGCGGTTTGGGGCGATTAGATTAATTTAGTGTCATATGGCTGGGTACCTCCGAGCTCTTGGGAGCTAATAAGGCTAAGGGATCATAAGTGTGCTCGAGAAAATGCTAGACTAGAGTGGAAAAAGACATGGGGTCCTGCGACTGCGATTGATTGGGACCGAGAGTCGATGGAGCGAGGGATGCGGTAAGGATCGAGGGTTGGAAGGTTTAAATGTTAGATGCTTATTAGATGCTTATTAGATGCTTATTAGATGCTTAAGGGTTGTTGAGTAGTGATAGATAGTAGTATGCGGAGTAGCTCTGGAGATTGGGCGAAGCTTCAAGGTTTCAGGTTATTGTTTCTCGATGGAGAGTAGTTCAAGGAATATTGGGGGTGATAGGATTCCGTTCTAGTATAGTGTGATATTGATTAGATTTTCAATTCGTTGCGTGATTCGATTGGTTGGCGACGGAATGACTTGCTCGATATGACAGATTGGTTTGATTGATCGTTGGTATTGGTTTACGTGCAAGTAGGTAGGTAGTCTTTGATATATTTGCGATCTTAGGTTGCTGCTTGTTGCTGATCCGGTTCCTTTCGATACTGGGTCTGGTAGGGGATATCCGATTCCCATATGCGATGTCCAGCTGTATGTAGGATGTATATGTACTGACGTCCGAATGTGTGAAAGAGCAACAGAGTCACAGGTAGATCGGACAAGTGGGCAAGCTGGATCCAAGATGAGATCGAATGAAGGGGTTTGTCACTTATATCATTTGACGAAGTGACATAGGGTTGAATTTTTAAGATCTCAGATAATATGATGGAATTATATTATCAGCCTGGTATTGCACCTACATATCTGATGAATATAGGATCGATGGATTAGGGATCAAATTATTCTTTTCGCTTCGTCTCGTCTCGTCTTTCTATACTTTGTTCAACAGCAACTCTGGAATTGGAGTTGGACCCGAATTTCGACAGCTGTGCTTTGCTATGTTTCTGACATGTTCAAGGGTTGCTGCTGCTGAATAATTTTAAAGTGCTTACGTTCTTCATAGTGATAGAGGCATTCCGACCTAGGATGTTCGCATTCAATATTCTACTTTCTTATTCTTCTTCTGGATATAGGCATAGATAGGTACCGTTCAATTATAAAATTGTATTGTATTACGATCGTACAGTTATTCAAGAGAGTGGAATACCTATTCGTCCCCATATTGATTGGATCTTATTTATTCGTTTTATTTCTCCTTTAATCATTAAATGTTTCCTATGTCTCTTTTTCCTTCTTTCTATCTTTTATGCGATTAACAAGGATTGCACTTGGTAAGATATGCATCACATTGCTTTTGATCGTTTCTTCTACTTTGTAGCTAATGAAAAGCTTGACTTTTCTATCATATGATGAAAAGACGGGACAGATACTGGGAGTTCTCCGTGGAGAGCATCAGAAACGGTATTGTATAGTATTACCAATTATCGTATGGTATTGCTGAATAGCTTCACATTATCTATTTACTAGTCGCTCTTATCCCACCACTCTGATGGTAATCTTCGAGCTCATACCAATATCCCCATACCAATAATGACCCCGTCGGCTCAAATCCACGCGATTACTGAAAAAGGTCTCGCCTGGAATAATACAGTTCAACTCATCGTTCCCCATGCTCAGTTACCAGGATTTCCCCCCAGCATTTTTTTCGGGCGTATGCGAGTGTGTCCCAAAGGCGTTCTGGCTGAGATATTTAGCTCGGGCGGCTTGAAGCCAAGGCGTGCGAAAAACAGGATGAATAAGAAAAGATTAACCTTGGGAACTTGGGGGGGGATGTCAGTTTGACCTGTACATTTTGATTCTGATGCTCAAATTAAGGATTTCCAGACTTCTGGCTGGTGTGAGATCGCATTGGCTATAGCTTCTTTTTTTTTACGATGCATATGATACGAAAAAAACTTGTTATTTGGTGATTCTCATGCGAAATGATTACCATATATTTTTAGGTATCTAGCGATTAGCCTATCCTAGAATCTTAGAATGAGATTGAATAGTAAGTAAGCCTGGGTGTACGAAAAGTCAATAGACTAGACCCTTCAAGCCGTAACATTAATTCTCCTACGTCTCATTGTTCACGTTGTACACCAATTTTCCCGTCGTGCGCCTCTCTTGCTTCATCCTGTACAGCATTCGGAGAATGGGAAAAGATCTGGGCATGACCATCGGACTCGAGAAAATATGCAGCCTGTAGTTACAAGACCAGGGCCATGTATGTCAGTATCGATTGCGATGATCTGGGATGTTTCCTGTCATATTTGGGAATTGTCGTATAAGTATGAGCATGAGCATATGTATACTCTAGATTCTGTCATTTCCCAAGCGCTTCTTGAACGAATAAAAAACATAGGTGGCGCCCTCGAATGTTGTTTTCTTGGGATAATACCAAGACAATTTGGGTACTTGTCAAAGACATGTGTGGTGAGTGACAAAAGAAAACATCCGAGATACTTGAAGCTTGTACTTCATTAGAATAGTGTCGTGTTCGTGTTCATTTTCGATGTTCATCGATCGTATCATTATAATTATCACCATCATTATATTTCCTTCTTTTTTACTCGCATTCACGGTACTTGTGTTGAGTTACTATAAGTATTTGTATTTGTTTCTGTCTAGCAAACGCTTGAGAAGGAACTTACTCACCTAGGTAAGTAGTTGGGTATTTTTGGTCTAAAACATAGGCATACAATACAAAACAATACATCTTAGTCAAGACTCAAAAATCTAAAATCTAATAAGATAAAAATATTCCCTCGAGACAAAAAGAAAAGAAAAGAAAAGAAAAGGACCAATCTGGAATTTTGGGATGCACTGACCAGGGGTCTAATTGATTGGCGTCTTTAAGCTTCGGGGACCACCCACATTGATCCTCGTTTCCATGTAAGCTTGTTTTTTATGGCTTACTCAGTGCTGGGATTAGGGTAGGGGAAGGGGGGAGGGGAGAAGGGTTGGAGGTGGTGTTTGAAAGAGCAAAGTAAAATGGAAACGGGTTTGGATGTGGATTTGAATATGGGTTTGGATCTCATTAGACGATAGGATTCATGAATAATGAGTAGTCATCAAGCTGATGATGAGTATTTTCTAAAATTTGGCGTCAGACGTTGTGGTAATCCTCTAACTGTAGATCATCGCTGCTACATATTTTAGTATCTGACTTGATATCTGTCTATGGTGACTTGATGACATACATTCTATTCTTATCCAATTCTTTGGTCTAACTCAACAACGACAAAACATCCTTCACTTCAAACCAATGAACAAAATAGCCTTTTCCCTTCTCCATCTCCCCTCAAAGTACTCAGATGACCTTGCCATGATCAGGCAGCATTTAATGATCCTGAAATACATTTCAGCTGCTGTTCTGTCGAACATCCATATACCCATCCACCAAATCTATCGAAAAGACTTGGCATACCGAGTAAACACAAACAAATAACCCTGAAACTGTTATACTGTCCCACAATCTAATGCGTGACTTTGAACTTCAGCTCTACCCACTAGACATACTCTTTCAGACGAGAAAATCTGAGCTTAGCGAGAGCACATAAAGATGCTACATCGTAGACAACTCCATAAATACAAAATATTTGATATACAGGACCGGTGTTCAGCGATGCTCGCTCGGTGACCTCTGAAATGTTTCATTGGCTGAATCGTTTATTTTGCCTGATTGGGGTTTGGTGAGTTTGTGATGTGATAGATGGGGGTCTAGACCGCTTGTTTGAATCTGTGTTCAAAATGTTTACAACTCGATTTCGATACTATCTTACATGAGTCTGAGCTTCGATGTGATATGAGAATGAGGTAGTTTACTTTGTAGATGTTCAGATACTTTAGTTGATTGGAATGGGAAAAGAGAAGCATGTAATTATGTGAAGTATGTATATGAGTACTGTGTGAGCACGGAAAAGACCGAAGTGACCTTATGAAGGTGCAGTACAGTGCCAATCAAGTGAAAATGGTACCCTGCCCAAGTAAAAGTGTACACACCAACTCGCAAGAAAATCCATACAAGGCAGGTACCACAGTGACCCTCTCCAAAATAGCAATAAGGCTATTCTCATCAAGAAAAGATAGATTTGTGGAATTCTCCAATGGTTCTTGGGTTCTTCTGTACCACATTTTGAAGCACAGTACCTGAATATCTACAACACTGGTATACGCCCATTATTCTCCATCACTCGCATGTGCACACATGAGTTGGGTAGTATTTCTCGCTATCCACTTCCACAATCATCATCCGACGGTAGAAGCGACCGACCGGGCGATCGATAGTATGTAATAGTATGGGGCTTCAGGTTTAATTTTGGGGTACGGTCGCTACACATCGCGGCTTACGGCTCATCCCTATCATTACCCTTACAGTGGTTCCAACAGGCACAGTGGTCGTTCAATTCCGGGGTGAATGAAGGGGTAAATGAGAAAGCTAAGTAGAATCCAGTATTGATCATCCTACCTTATTAATCCTAGAGCGAACAAGCATATATTCACATTTTACTGGGGATGGAAAAACGGGAAATCTCCAATTTGGACGGGAGTTCCCAATTGACCGTTGGATACTTCTCTTTACTCTTCTTTCGTCTCATTCTTTCGCTAGGTACGTACGATGTAAATACTAAAGTATCAAAACAGTAAGACGGCTTTGGCTTTCTCCATTTGAACCGGAATCATACCCTGGAATACTGATGCCTAACGTAAAAGCGCAGGAGGGGGAAAACTTCCCGTTTCCTCGTATCACTAACATTCTCGAGATTCGAGGTAATCAATGCCTGAATTGATCCGATTGATCGACTCTGCGTGCATCACATCCCACTTCCGATTATCACTTCTTTTTGCTTGGGGAGGGGAAATGCCAATAAAATCAATTCCTGGGGCAAATGATGATATCAATGGACAATAATAAATTCCTACTGAATGACCAACTACCAATAGTAGGATGATACGAGTAGGATGATGAATTACCATTATCCTTATTCTGATTATCCTACATCAATACTTACTTGCCCTATCTTAAATCCTGCTCACACCGAAAATCCTTTGATTATACCTATCTAGCTACTACGAGGGCCTGTTTCTATTGAATGCCGGGCTAAAATTTAAGCGAATTTTGTCACCAAAACTATACTTTATTCTACGTTTTTATAAATATATAATAATTTCAATAATCATTATAAAAATTTCAAATTACATTCATATATAAAAATTGAATCAATAATTTTGTGATATTAAAAATATTGACTTTGGAATTATATTGATTGATAAAT
>PQXK01000360.1:0-26542 GCA_004786245.1 Botrytis hyacinthi | reverse complement strand
GTAGATCACCCTGTAGCATATAGGACAAGGTCAAATAGAAAAATATGATTTTTGTGACCCATATCATGACATGACCCACTTCTAGTCAAGTCACGTTATGTCATAGACTCTTGAATAAGAACATATAGGGCATTTGATGAGTAATGGTTTCGGTATGAGAAGCGATGGAGAGTCAAGGTATCTGTTTGCGTGTATTCTATAATTTTGCAATAAGAAATGAAGAGACCAAGGAGATTCTACTCCTACTGCACAAATCACGGCCAACATGTGGACTCAACTCACTTGATTCATGAAGAGAAAATTCCGTCAAGTTGATGAAATCGGGCCGAAGTCACGTGTAACTAAATTTATGAGGAATTGTACAGCACAGATTAAAGCAAAAAAACAAAAACAAGCTTCTGATGATTTCCTCCTCATCCCTATTCAATTTCTGTCACGAATCTCTAATTTGTCGATCTCGCCTTTTCCCATATGAATGGAAGTTAATTCCGAATTCTTTAGAGGAACCGACAGGAGCCGACAGGAACTACTTTACATAGGTACCAGTACAATGCTACAAACCAGCAGGAACCACAAAAAACCTTTCCCACTAAGGACCAATAGCTCCGCATGATCCACATACTGAATCAAAACATGGCTTCAACGTTTGACTTTTCTACTTTGCCATTGTCAGATATCGATCCTACCCACAAAATTCCCCTCCGTCGATGAAATCATGACGACTCTTCAATTAGGAATCGCCGTCCACATCATGCTATATGAGGCCGCAATGCTCAGGGTAAGTGGGAAACCTCTTGTAAGTGTATTTCATTCATTCGCAGAGATTTGTTCTGTACGTTTTTGCCTTTTGATATCGTGTGTGTAAGTGAGTGAAGAAAGGCAACATCAATTATAATCGGCGTTCTCATGGCAGATCATCATGATGAGGGGCGAGAGACTGGTCAAAACACTCCAGCGCCGTCGGTCAGAGACGGCAGCGTTAATACACAAAGAACTACGAGAACCACAAGGTCCACGAGGAACGTTCGTCCAAATGGACAAGCCCACGGCTCCAAAAGATCACATATGCCAAGTTTACGGCCCCATGGAGTACGTCAACCAACAAATAATACACCAATCGAAGACCGACCACAATACTCCTTAGCTGGTAATAATGGAGGGGTTCAACGCGAACCTCATTATGTCGACAGAGAATATTACGATCTCAATCCAAATTACCAAAAACCAAAGGATCAGCCGGTATGGGGATTGGCAAAACCTCTGCCGCGAGTGGTCAGGCCAGGGATGAGACGAGGAAAACAGGGCGCGGTCGAGAACAAGGAGGCAGAAAATGCAGAGCCAGGAAGTTCTGAGGCTATACCGCAACTTGGAATGATTGAAGATCAGAGGAAAGGGCAGGTAAAAAAGAAATCGAATCGACTTGGCAGAAATGAAGAGGACCGAGGTTATGGTCATCAACAACAAGAGCGAGGACGGAGACAAAGCTACAGATCTAATAGGCAGGATTCCGAGAACTTGATATTGGATCACAATGGCACTCCGTTAGCCGAGAGAGACAACCCTATGGATGAGTGGAGATCTCCTCAGGATGATGGGGAAGGGGACCTGGGCCGACAAAATACGACTCGACTTTCTGATGTTGAGGAACATCCCTCAGGATCAACGCTAACTCATCATTCTACGACACAAAGTGCAGACTTTGCAAACGACGAGAACGACGATGGGCTTGATTTGGAGAGGGGAGATAAGGTAGAAGACGATGAATGGTCTTTAAGTAGTGAAGAAGCGGAGCAGTATATGCAAGAGGAAAGAGACAACCACAATGCTTTGGCAGCAATTCGTGAAAGATTTCGTGAGCCATTAGCCGAGTGTTTAGCAGTAAGTCATTCATCTACCAGTAGTGATCCCACAAATAATTAATTTCACACATCTAACGGGGCCATAGACAATGATAGCAGTCCTCATTGGTATAGCCACCAATCTTGCTGTTCAAACATCGGCAGACACTTCAGGCAATTATCAATCCACAAATTGGGCTTGGGGGTTAGGTATCACAATAGGTATTTACATCGCAGGTGGAATTTCCGGTGCTCATCTTAATCCCGCCATATCCCTCATGTTATGTATATCTAGAGGCTTCCCTATACGGAAAGCATTTATCTATATCCTCGCCCAAATACTCGGCGGTTTTCTTGCCGGACTCATCGCATACGGCATCTACAAAGATGCAATTGCCACATACAATGCTACTGGTGGTACACTCGGCAATGGCCAAGTAGTCAACCTACTAGCCGGAGGCACAGGGACATCTTTCTACACACAGCCCCAAGCCTTCGCTAGTCCCTCCGCGAGTTTCTTTAACGAATTTGTCGCCACGGCCATCCTCGCCTGCACTGTCCTCGCCCTCGGAGACGACTCCAACGCACCCCCAGGAGCAGGTATGCACGCGCTCATCGTCGGTCTCGTCGTCACTGTGCTCACTATGGCTTTCGGCTACACTACTGGTGCATGTCTTAACCCGGCTCGAGATTTCGGCCCGCGTCTAGCCACCGCAGCAGTAGGTTACGGCAGCGAAGTTTTTACCGTCTCGAATGCATGGTGGATTTATGGAGCTTGGGGCGCGACAATCACGGGTGCCTTAATTGGAGGTCTATTTTATGATGTGGCTATTTTTGTAGGAGGCGAGAGTCCGGTTAATTATCCGAGAAAAAGGAGAAAGCAAATTGCGAAGAATGCGAAGGGAAAGGCGGAAAAGGGATGGTGGATTTTCAAAAGGGACGTAGAAATGGGGTTGAAAGGGGATCTTGGGAAAGAGGGATGAGTTTTTGCTTTTTCAATTGGGGGTAAACTTACATTATGAAGATCAGGCGTTGATGGAAAAGTAAAGGTGTTGGGGGTTTATGTTTCAGATGTATCGCGTTGAGTTTTTCTTGCTCTTTGATGATAAACAAGTATAATCGACTCTATACATTTCATATATCATATACTAGACATCACAATGATCACTTTATCGATCCATTCAGTCATTCATCTATTCATTAATGTGTCCATCCACTCATTTATTTGTTCATTCATTCATTACACACTTAATACAGAACGATGTATCATCTCATCGTGTATTTCACTTATCTATTATTTACTATATATCTAACTTTATTTCTCACTCGCTCATCTACTCATCCATCCAACCCATCTCCTTTCTATATCTATTATCCTTCTCCCTACCTATCTCCTTATTCACCCTCTTATTTACTCATCTACTCATTCACCTATCTCTTTTTCATATCTACTTATATACCTACCTATTTACTTATTAACTCACTCATCCACTCACTCATCCACTCACTCAGTCATCCATCTAATTTATCTCCTTTTCATACCTTTCTCTCTATTCTCTCTATTCTCTCTATTCTCTCTATTCTCTCTATTCTCTCTATTCTCTCTATTCTCTCTATTCTCTCTCCCTATTCACATTTACATCTCCATCTTTATTTCCATCTCCATTCCATTCCATCCCATCTCCTCATCTTTCAAAACCACAAATCCAAAAAAGAAAAACCACAATCACAATCACCATCACAATAATAATAATAACAAAAATAGAAATAAAACCCACAGTAAAACCCACATTTCCATAAATTCATTTCAATAGTTTCTTCATACAATAGTAGAGTACATACATACATGCAAAACATCAATCCAATCAATCAATCCCACATTTACTATTTACATGTCTACAATATCTATCTACTAGATAGTTATTCTAGTTCTTCTACTCCGTCTACTAAAATTGTAATCTTATCACTTTCCAGTAAATAAATATCCTGTCCTATCTACCTTATTGTCTCTGTTCAATCCTACTCATCCACTGATCAATCCATCATCCATCAATCACTCAATTTTCCACACAACCACCCATTCCAGATCCATTCCCCTAAAATCCATCATCTACATCTATCCCTTCCCTTGTCCTCATAGCTCCCTCCCTCCCTTTCCCCCAAATAATCCCTCTACACCCCCAAAACTTCTTCAATCCTCTACACTAATCCCCATCTATTGGATCCCCCATCTCCCCACCCCCCCATCATAACAAGACTTTTCTCTACTCCAGCGCCAAGGATTTTTGAATGAAGAAGCGAAAGAGAAAGAGAAGACGAAAAAAAGAAGAAGAAGAAAAGGTCAAAAAGTCGATATTGAAGTTATATGTTCATGAATTGAAAAGCCCTCTTCCATTTTTCTCCCCAAGGATTGTAATGGGAAGAAAGAAAAAGTAGGTTATGCACCCATTGCATCTTCCCGCTGTAACCCTATCCCGAAATTGGACTCGAAGGAATCTTTCAGAAGAGCACTTTGAGAGTTCCCTTCTACTTCCAGTAAAATTATATGTACCACCTAAGCACGCTCAACCCTCCAACGCCAACCTTCCCGAGACCCAGAACAAGAAATGAAGAGTAAGCCGCATCCTCTTTC
The DNA here is from genome assembly GCA_004786245.1 of Botrytis hyacinthi. Classification (NCBI taxonomy): domain Eukaryota; kingdom Fungi; phylum Ascomycota; class Leotiomycetes; order Helotiales; family Sclerotiniaceae; genus Botrytis; species Botrytis hyacinthi. The sequence goes on along the minus strand of PQXK01000360.1, from coordinate 22,072 downwards.
CAAAAGCGAGGTTACCTCAAACTTTATACACCTTTTACATGACATCACACTTTCCATCCCCATCACCCCCATTTGGATTGACACTCAATGCGACTCTAGCCGCCTCCGTAAATGCCTCGTTAACTCCTCTATTCCTCATCGCCGAGCATTCCAAATATCTGAGCGCATTGATCCTCCTCGCTACCTCCAAGCCTTGATTGTAGTCAATCATTGGTTTCTTTTCTCTCGGCTCTGCACCTTCTGTTCCCTCTGCCGCTTCATCGTCTGCACCTTGTTCCCTCAAATCACATTTCAATGCGACTAAAACGAGCTTGACACCTTGACAATTCTCAGCGATTTCGCCTACCCATTTGGACTCGACGTTTTCGAGGGAATCTTTCGAGTCGACGGAGAAACAAAGCATTATTGCGTGCGTATCATCGTAGGAAAGCGAGCGCAATCGATCGAATTCTTCTTGGCCGGCTGTATCCCATAGAGAAAGTTCGATATGTGTACCATCGACGAAGATATCTAGATTGCGCAGGAACGTGAGTCGGTATTCCGCGGAAATGATGACGTAGTCATGGATTGATTGAAGAAATTGAAAAATGAGAAACTCACCGTGAACATAGTTCTCAAAAACCGTAGGTTCGTATACCGTTGGGAAATATCTAAAATTTCATCATCAGTTCCTCTGTAATCACAACTCCAAGATAACGTCATAAGAATCCAAAACCTACCCTCTCGTAAAAACGTTTAGTAAACTCGTTTTTCCACAAGCACCATCCCCTCTATAATAACAAAATAATGTTAGCAATCTTATCCTTCTTTCCGGAATCCAATCCTCAACAGTAGATCAATTGAAGTCGTAATCGCCGTATCAAATTGAATATATCATTTCCACCACTGCGCCTCCAATGCGACGCAACCCCGACTGTACTTTCGTCGCATAATTTGATCCATATGATAGAATCACTTGTACATAAATTGATGGTAGAAAATGCTCAATGCAGATACGTAAAAGCAAAATATAACATACAATAAGACCAATTTCCTCTGGGTAGTTTTCGAGCCTCCGAGTCCGCACGGCATATTGAATATGATATGATGTAAGATTTGGTAGATAAGGATGTAGATATGTAATGCGAAGGAATATCTATCTCGTAGTATATTTCGTAGGTGGTGGTAGAGTGACAATTAGATGTTAGAATTGTGACGGAATGATGGCAGAAGGATGAAGGATGAAAATGATGATTCCAGGATTGAAAAGTAACTGGATGGGATGGGATGGGATGGGATGGGATGGATGTGGATGGATCTGGTGGATGAATGGATAGACCGAGGATTGAGCCTTAAAGGGGCCAGGCCAAAGAATGACTAGGGTGGGAATAGTGGTGGGTGGGTGGGTAGGTAGGAAGTAAGTAAGTAAGTAGGTTATTTTTATTATTGAATATCCGACTTGTCAAACGTGATGGAGTGTGTATAATTGAATAGTAATCAATTCATCAATATATGAATGATGTATATATATATATATACTAGGTATATAGATCAATTGAAGAAATCAAAGAAAAGGAAGGAAAATGGTGAATTTGAATCAGATCAATGGCAATGGCAATTGAAAATGTAAATGTAAATGTGATTACTAGGTATAAATACAAATGTAAGGGAAGGTAATTAAGAATCAATGGTAGCAATAACCTTGGAATGATAGTGAATGATATTTGAAGATTCCCAATACCTCTCTATCTACCCAGGCAAGGAATTCTTGTGTGCCTCTATTCCGTATGTCACATTTGATGTCTATTACCTACCTAGCTATCTAGTATGTATGTGGTGAGCTGGATCCCTTATCATCAATCTAGATAGGCAATAATCATATCCCAAAATCCGTGAAGAAGAAATATGACCAAGTCTCCCAAAACTTTATTAAAGTAAATGAAGTAATAAGATAACAAAACCATATCAGATGACACTCTAGTACATCTCCCAAACCTTCTTCAAGTCCAGCTGGATGCATTTTCTCCATGTTTCCTTTTGACCTGGTCACGTTTTCCTTTCTTTTGTGATCGATGCGAAGAAACTCTCCAGATACCTACCTGCATACCTAACACCTGCATACCTGATACCTACCTAGTGGTGTTGAAGCACGATGCGAACAATGACCGTATCTCCGGAGTGATAATTTTGGCATCGGGGGAGGGGGGGAGAAAGAACTAATGCAGCCAGAAAAAGAAATACTTCGCATGCCCGATATAGGTATTACTCCGTAGGTAGCTGGATAAAGTTTAAGATAGATATGTCATATCGTGGGGAAAAGATGAAGAATCTGGAGCGATGAGAGCAGGAGGGTATATATCAATACGCGATGAATCTATTTCATATTTAAATCTCAACAAAGTATCTAGATACGATACGGCACATATTACTACTTTCTGGTCTGCAATCCATCATTTACAGTCTCTCTATTATTAACCACTTTCTTATATTTCTCTAAATTCTCGATAATATAGTACATATATATACCATACATAATAACAAATTAATACTGTGGCTGATTTCCGGGGATTTATTTTGACATTTTGCGTGCCTCAAAAACTTCAATGGATAACGGAAAATAGAAGAGAAAAAATTTGATGGAACCAAGCGGATGATCGTCACATGGGGGGAGGGGTGCAATCCTTGAATAGGAGGAAATTGCTGCTGCACGCTCTGTAGAGCCGCGGGTCCATAAATGAGTCTTGCCTTGTTCAGAGTGGATCAATCAACATTACGAGTGGGCACGAGGTGGAGAGCATTTCGACTTTCCAAATTGAAAGCTTATATTACAATTGCTTTTCTAATCTGCAATCTTGCGCAATATGAAAAGCATAATAACAACGAGTCATCAAGTTCCCATGACAATGAAAACCCCATGCAATCTGCCATACTTAAGGGTATTCGAGCAATAACACACCTCCATTATCTTCCACATAAACAAAAAAAAAACAAAAAACAAAATCATTCCTCTTCCTTGATGAATCCTTGTCCTGCACGACGCCCGATTCGATCACCGAGATTCATATTTCCAGCTGTTCGATTGAGACCATTGATGAAATCACCTTTATCCGAGTACTTTGATGTGTTTGTTCGTGCTCTATCCTCAGCTTCATGGGCTGCCTTCTCCTGTTCCTCCAATGCCTTTAGTCGCTTCTCACGATCAGTTTCCAGACTTGATGCATCTTGCTGCATAGCGGCCAATTTCTTTTGTCGCTCAGCCTCCTTCTCCTCTTCCGAAGGTCCATCCGGCTGCTGTCCACCGTGAGGTCTTCTATCATCGCGTCTGCCGTAACCATTTCCATTACGTTGATTATCGTATCTGTTCCCGTTATCCCTTCGGTCGTAACTATTCCTTCTATCATCTCTATCTGCTGGGTAAGATTTTCTCCTATCCGGGGACCTTCGTCTTTCTGGCGTGGGGGATCTGGAATCTGGAGATGAACTATTTCTCCTTCTCGGCCTCTTGTCCTGATCTCTCTCCGGTCTACTATTTTGACGTTCATTTGGTGACACGGGTCTTCGGCGGTCGTAGTCTCTTTCTCTTGCTGGCCGTCCTCTTTCTCTATTATCCGGTGATACTGATCTTGGTTTTCGTGATCTGCCAAAACTATCTCGTCTTTCGACAGGGGAACGAGATCTTGAATATGAATCTGAACGTCGTCGATATTCATGTTTGCGACTTCTGCGATCTCTGTCATCATCGTAATTATCACCACTTCTGCGACGCTTGCGACTGCGATCATCTTCCCGACTATCCCTATTTTCATCTCTCCTACGCTTTCGTCTTCGCTCTTCATCGTCATCATCATGATGTCGATGATGGTGACGATGTTTTCTTTCCTTCTTTGGCTTAACCTCCTTCGTGTCCTGCCCAGCCAATTCTAGTAGCTTGCGTCGTTTGATCGGATCATTCATCATAGCCTCATATGCAGCCTGCTCCTGTCTTTTGATAGCAAGCATGGGATCTTCACGAACCTTGGCTGCTGTGTCTCGTAGAGTGTTCGCATTTTGTAAAGCCATAAAACTAGCCTCGGAAGCTTGTTTCTCGAGATTTTTGTGTTCTGTGCCTTTGATTAATCCATCGATGCGCCTCTTTCCAAGAAGATAACCTTCCATCTCTTCAGTGGTTCCGGCTTGACCACTTGATGGACCTTGATACATCCAATCGACACGATCAACTCGCTTTCTCGATCCGGCGGCTTCGAGTTTGTTTTGAATCTCTTCCTTCGCTCGTTCTTCTTTAAGCTCCTTAATCCTCTGTTCTGTACGTCTTCTTTCTTCGAGGGCTTTCTTCTCTTCCTCCCATACCCGCGTTTGATTCTTCATCAAATGGGGATGCCATGACTTCTTCAAATTGAGATCGCCACCCATTTTGAAAGTTGTTTGACGTTATTGTAGAAGCAAATCCAAGATAAATCGTGGTCGCAGGTGGGAACGTTTTTACACACAAGAAATACCAAATATAGAAATCGAAGAATGAAGTGATGAATCCAAAGCTTAAATAAAATTATGCGTAATTAAGAACTGCGCTATGCATGAGTTGCAATAATTCTTGATGATAAAATACAAACAGATGTTGAATGTTCATCGCAAGGCGGAAAGAAGCATTTCAAAATCAGAAAGGCAGGATAGACGCTAAGCGACTTGTAGCCAATCAAACAAGACTGCGGGGATAGCTCTAGGCAAACGACACACAGCCTTATCACTGTACCGTACCTCAACCTCTGACGTTCCGTGATATATTTAAACTCGTCATTACGGAACCCCCAAATTCTTTTGAATAAATACGAACATAATTCATCAATACAGATCCTCGTATTCAAACCCCTCGCCTTACAATTAAACCAAAAGAATCGCAATAATGTCAGACGACGATGATTTCATGCAAGATTCAGACCAGGAGGAGTATGTCAAGCCTTACCAGACATTTGATGGGTAACTAACGTTCATAGATATGACTTCGAATATGAAGAGAATGACGACGAGGAGGATGAAGATGTCGGTATTGAGAACAAATACTACAATGCCAAACAGATGAAATCTACAGATCCTGAAGGTGCGATCGAGGAGTTTTTAGGAATTCCAGCTCTCGAGCAAGAGAAAGGCGATTGGGGATTCAAAGGATTGAAACAAGCTCTAAAGATGGAATTTAAGCTTGCTCTATATGACAAGGTAGGGTTTTAGTCTGTTCCGCATGATTACATCTAACAATTCATCAGGCTGTTGAACATTATCTTGAACTTCTTACCTATGTCAAGTCCGCAGTAACGCGAAACTACTCGGAAAAATCTATCAACAACATCCTCGACTTTATCGAGAAAAAGACTGAAGACGATGCAGCGAGGAAATGCATGGAGGAATTTTATTCAAACACCCTACAATCTTTTCAAAGTACCAACAATGAACGATTGTGGTTGAAAACTTGTATCAAGCTGGCGAAACTCTGCCTCGACCGCAAGGATTACGCTGCGACAACAAAGAAATTACGAGAGCTTCGCAAGGCATGTGAATTGGAAGATGGTACAGATGATCCAAGCAAGGGCACCTACTCCTTGGAGATCTACGCACTCGAGATTCAGATGCATTCCGAAACGAAGAATAACAAGCAATTGAAGCGTTCATATGAAAGAGCTTTGAAGGTCAAATCAGCAGTCCCACATCCTAGGATTATGGGTATCATTCGAGAATGTGGTGGGAAGATGCATATGACTGAGGAAAATTGGAAGGATGCACAGAGTGATTTCTTTCAATCATTCAAAGATTACGATGAAGCTGGATCTTTACAGCGAATCCAGGTTCTCAAGTATCTTGTTTTGACAACCATGTTGATGAAATCTGATATCAATCCCTTCGAATCCCAGGAAACCAAACCATATAAAAACGATCCTCGCATCGCCGCAATGACCGATCTCGTCGATGCCTATCAAAGAGATGATATTCACAGATATGAAGACGTTTTAAAAAACAACAAAGATCTTATGTCCGATTCCTTCATTCGCGAAAATATAGACGAGATAACTCGAAATATGAGAACCAAAGCCGTGGTGAAATTGATCGCTCCTTACACCCGTTTCAAGCTCGACTTCATTGGCAAAGCTCTCAAGATTCCCGTCTTGGAAGTCCAAGATATTTTAGGCTTTTTGATCGTCGATAAGAAAGTCAATGGGAAGATCAACCAACAAGACGGAACTGTTGAAATTGAGGATAATAGTGATGCAGAACGTCTCAAGGCAATGCATGAATGGACTACAGCTATAGGTTCATTATATGAAACCATTTTCTCAGAGAGTGAGGGCTTCAGGATGAATGATGTCAATCAAATTGGGGATATAGACAAGGATGCAGGTTCTCTGGGCGGATACATGAGTCAGGCTAACACGAGTAACGTGAGATTTGGTGGTCAAAAGGGAGGTAGATTCCCGATGGGTGGAAGGGGTAAGAAGGGATGGTTAGGATGATTTGATTGATCAATCTAGTGAACACTAGGTACGATATTGATACCACGAGATCACATGGAGTGTATGGGAGTCGGAAGTTGATGAAGAAGTTTAAGGGAGATCACAGTAATGATGATAGACGAATTACGATCATGGATAGGTACTCCCTCCTAGCTACCTACCCATCTACCATAAATACATATATTAATGAACAGAAAACATAAAATTTCATTTTCTTCATCTATGCTTGAATCTAATACTCATGTATCTCTTATCCATTCATCCACGTAGTACTTATGATCCAACATTATTCTTTCCGAAACGGTTGAAAAGTTTCAATGTATCATGTATGCATGCATATTCTTTGATTAAATCATTGCGAGATGGCTATGGTTGTCATTGTGGCTGGCGGGAAAGGAGTGGGGGATATACATATACATAAGATATCTTGAATGGGTATGAGCTAAATTGAAAGGGGGAGGGGGGGGATACGGGGAAAAGGTGTAATGATAGGAGTAGGAGAAGGAGAAGAAGGAAAAGAAGAAGATGTGGGAATGTGTTTAAAAGCCACCGCGGGTGATGGACGTGTGTGGTGGATTGTGGTGGATTTCGTAAGTGAGGAGAAGATGGTTTGAAGATGGGAATGGTTTTGGGGTGTGTGGTAGTTAGGATTGGGTTGGGAGGGTATAGTTGAATGCTGAAGGGGGGTAGGGTAGATAATGGTAGATGGTTAAGAGGAGAGGGGGAATAGCGAATGGGAGATAGTACAGAGCTTGGTAGCTTGGTAGCTTGGTAGCTTGGTAGCTTGGTAGTTAAATGAAATGAGATGGGGGGGCTAGCTAGTGGGGGGTTTGTCTTAATTCTTACGTAGATGTGTAGATATGTAGATATGCAATGTGTAGATTCCTCATACAAATAATCTGGAGTAAAGCGGTAAATCTCATCTAGATGAGCTACCTTTGAGATAAAGACAGAGGATTAGTGATTGCTTGGGAATACTGTTGTCTGTTTTCCGTTGTCCGTTGTCTGTCTGTGGTATGTCGTGTGGTATGTTGTGGAAACGGGCGGTGCTGAGGAGGGGTTTTGGCGTGGGGGGAAGAAGGAGAAGGAGGAGAGGGAGGGGAGGGGTATGTATATATGTATGTTTTCATGTATGTACGTATATTTATTTGTGTAATATACTAGGTCCGTAGGTAGGTATATATATATGCACATACATGCATACATATATATTCACACGGAGATGGAAAGCTTGCAGTACAATGCAATGAGTAATGAGTAATGAGTAATGATCGGAAGGATAAGGGTGGGAAGAAGGGAAATTTGGGTAGGTGTAGATGTAGATGAACTTCATGTATGCGGGATTATCGGAGGCGGTGATGGGGGAGAGAAACCCTGGCTCTGTGTATATCTCGATGTTTCGAGATCTTGGATTTATTTCTGGGGTCTGGGGTCTAGGGTCTGGGGTGAGGAATTAAAGGAGATGGTGATGATTTGATGGTATGCTATGGAGATGTATGATGTGTATGTTGTGCGGATCTGGATTGCAGGTATGTGAGGATGTGTATGTATGCAGGGAGTAGAGAGGTGCATTTTGGGGCTGGCTGGAGATGGGACACCGATTAGCGAGGTTGGGAAATGATGGTATGAGGTTATGGTTAGAGGGGTGTGTGTGTGTTTGTGTGTGTTATCTTGTTAGTGGAGGATTGGAAGTTTTTATTGTGATTGTTTGGTTGATGGATTGATTGATAAGTATGTTCTTGAGTTATCTAGAACGGAGTAGATGGTGTTGGTGGACATGGTGTGAAGAAACTTGGTTCTGTTAGAATGGGCTTGAAACGATGAGCTTGAGATCCTGGGATGGGAAGGGGTCAGGGATGCTATGTAATGTAGTGTGATGTGCTGGTGTGAGGGGGTAGGATTGGATGCGTTGAAAGTCGGATAGGATTGGATTCCTGGTAGAGAGATCGAGGGATTCGAGATGGATGACAGGTGTAGATGAGGGGAATTTGAGGAGAGCGGGAAGTGAGGGGGTTTGTTCATTCTAGTGAGAATTGATGTATTAGTAAGGTTTAAAGATGCAGGATTTGAGCAGTACAGCAGGAAAAACGAACGGCTAAACACTAAAATGAGGAAATGTGGTGAATATTAAGATCTGACTCTGACTGCTTGTTGATCAACAGATATGTGTGTGAGATCAACATCTGATTAACTTTATTCACAACACGTAGGATATACATGAAGGTGTGTGAGATAGAGGGGCAGATCCAAAATTAGAAGTAGAGGATACAAAATTTATACTTTTAAGTACTTTTTTCCGTTACTTCTCGCCATGCTTGCTAGATATGGAATATACTTAAATCCATCTGTATAAAATATGTGATACGGTATGCATGGAAAGCAATCAATCTAGTATTCTATAATCTAATCTCGATCTTCATCAGATTAAACATGCGGGAGATTCACCTCTAGTGATGTTTGACTCAGTAGTATACATAACGACAACCTATCAGAAGCATCAGCGTTCAGAAAGGTGGTAGACCAATAGTCGATGGGGTTTTCATGTGGTATATTTTTTTTGGCATGAGGTAGGAACGATGTATTCATGTAGCATCGGGCCAACTCGGTTGGCGGGGGAATGCCGGAGGGGTTCCTACCTACCGTTCCTCACACATTCGTGGTGATGATTAGCTTTTGTGAGATGTGATAGATATCATATGGGTAGCATGGAACTCTGTGTCATGCATGATGATGATAGGTACTTTGACTCTTGGTACGGGTGTGAAGACGCGGGTAGGTCTTATTTCCCGGGATTTGTGCGATAGCATTTGAGTGATAGATGTGTTGATGTAAGATGAATCAATTGATGAGAGGAGATCAACATTAATGGGAGAACCGGGCTGAGATAGGATGTGTAGCATGGGGGAGCGTGGGTTGCGAAGTTCTGTGGTTAGGTCTTGCATGTATTGGTACGTTGAAATCGGAATCGGTGTGATTATCGGTACTTGATGAAGGGGTATGTAAGATTTTAACTGTATTTTTCAGACATTAGCAATGATCTAGTACTTTCTGAGGTGAATCTTACTTCTTAGTTCCTTCTTTATCTTTTCATAATGATAATTCCACTTGATAATTTGAGTACCTATGTACTCATGCTCAGGTACAATAAACGAATACGTACGTACGGAGTACATACATGCATCCAGCTAATCGTATGTATTCAAATGTAAGTCTAATAGATATTATTTATAAGTAAAGTCCAATTGGTGGATCGTGAAAAGAATCCCTACGTCGTCTACTACCATGAAAAAGTCTACTAACTCTTCATCCTGCAGTAGACCAAAGTTTATGCGTATAGAAAAAATACTAGGGGACACACTGTAGCTTCCCCGAACCCATGATCCCAGCTTAATGTGCTAAATAGCTTTTCTCGTCTATCAATATCACTATACTTTATTTATACTCCTGCTTTCTACTCTGACCCTACTCTTGGCAACCAACCATCAATATCAATTGTTCCTTATCCTGGAAAAATTCTTCCTGCCCTATCGTTTTGCTCGTCATCACGAAATGCAATGTTCAATACTCATACATGATGTTTATGCATATAATCCATAACCTAGTCACGATACCGAACAAACAAACGGACAGGCGGAATGGTGCGCGATATTTCAATTTCAAGATTGCATCGAATTGGTTCAGATTCAATATAGAGGGTAATGGTAGAAGGCGACCTGCATGATGAGGGTGTGTATGCACGCAAGCAAGCCATGATAAAACTCGGGAAGTTGAGTTACCGTTAGGATCAAGATGATTGAGTAATGGTAAGTAGAGGGAGAAAAACCTTTCCCTCGCGAAATATCTTGTAGCGATTATTCTGTGACAATGAAGTATGTGAGGGAGGATAGACAGAGCCGAATGAATGGCTTCGTTTTCACCCAATTGCAACGTCAATATATCTTCGGTGCAATATCCGGAGGTATGTGTATGTACGTATTAACGGGCATTATTTCAATAGGTGAATAATGTACAATCGATGTCATGACATGAGGAACATGATCTCTCCCCCATGTCTACAGTACAGATACGTAACAAGGGCGATGCTCTTTCCTACAGGCATGCCTTGTGGTTTTGAAACTATTGAGTACTGAATACAGAGGATACATGGGCATAATGTGGCATGGTACTGTCGGGGAATGAGAGAGGGTTCCGTTTCCTCGGGAAATTTTGGAAAGGACGAGACAAGAGATACGAGTAGACGAATAATACATCGTTACATGTGAGCGGCAGTACGGCCCGCATGGATGCAAACAATCAGTGCGTTCTTTTCACCCAATTTCACCCAATTTAACCCAATCACATCTTGGATAATTCCACAGCGATATTTTGGTTGGGTTATCTCAAAGTTGCAAAGTTGAAACTCTAGAACCCTTAATTCAAAATTTTCGTATTCCCATGTTGGGTGTTATATTTTGCCTAGCAATTGTTGGTTGATGTTTGTTCCTCGTGTTAGATGGTTGTTGGATGCGTCGTGCTCTGATAGTTGCTGGTTTCCTTGCCACGCCTACTTACTTTAAACTACCCCCGATGGAGTACGGAGATTTCTAAATGAAGAAACTTCATTGGTGAAATTGAAATGGTAGTAACTTTCCAAGACTGTCATGTTGAACATCTGTCTTGTTATAACCATACATAAGGTCTCGATCCAGACAACGAATGATCGAGAACTCTTCATTTATCTTCACACGGGTGTGATGTGGATACCAAAGCCATCACTACATTCCCGTGTGTGAAACCTAATCTTTCCCCTCATTGTGGAAAGGGAACGTAACTACCCGTGTTTTCTTCCCTTTCGGCTTCCACAAGGAACTCCTTTTCTTGAAATTTTCCCTGACCCTTCTCCCTTCTCCACATTTCCATTACGGAATCCTTCATTCTCTCAATCCTCATTCTTGTCCGTTGATTCTCCTTCCGTAAAGTTAAGTGAGATACGGTGGATGATTTTCGTAAGTCACCAACCAACAATTCCGATATCGAGATGCCAAGACGGAGAATAGCCAATTAAACAACCAATAACGGAGGAGGGGACCTCATGAGGTCGCATCGAGTGTCAGCAGACAAGGGTAGTATGATATATCGAACGCCATATAGCTAGATCCAGGTATGAAGGGTCCCATAATGGGGAATTAAACGCTATTAGCGCGCGGGAAGGTGAGTAGGTTAGAGACACAGAACTATGTCCATCGTGGGTGATTGATCGGTCGGTATGGAAGAAATGAGAGGAAAGGCGAAGATGGGTCTGATACATGAATATACCTCCGAACCAAGGAAATGAAATGAAACGGTAACAGGTGGAAGCTGGAAGGGGTGGCAATTCATGCAGCCTTCAGCTACAGATACATTACATGAAAATCTTGATACGTAGGATTTCAAGCTTCATTGTAGAGGAGCCGTGTTCATGAATACATGATGTGAATGAAGTTCATGCAGCCGCGGGGAGAGTAGAACGTCTGCACAGGCGACCAGGTAATTTGAGACCTTGGATCACCCTCTGAAGCGATTGATACTGATGGCAAGGTCTCTTCATAATGTATATATTACGTATTACATACAGAGATATTTCTTCAATGCCAGAGATTTGAGGAGCATTTAGGAGTTGGGGAGTTGGGGAGTCTCCAAATGAAGCATGCATGCACACTAACAAACACAAGAGTTATAGCATCGATAACAAAGATTCATCATAACATAACAGCATCCTGCAATTCGTGATTAGCAGCCGGGCATGTAGGGAATCTGCCCAGCTGCAGCTCCACGACCGACGGAAGAAGAAGAATTCATCGGGCATTTGCAGAAGAAAAGGTGGGGCAATTAGCATCCGTTACATACATAAATTACAGTGCGATATCAAATCTAACACTGCCATACAATATCACACAGAGCCACACATACATCAGGCTACATCGACGAGATCAAGCCCAAAGTCTAGCTCAATACTGATGACACCTCATAAACACGACGCTTTCTACCCAGGCAAAATTGAGAAAAAGAAAGGAACCACGGAAGAATCAACTGCTCATTCAATTACCCATCTCCGTAATATAATCTTCTCGTGTAGTTATATGTTGTTCCGTCTGGAAATATCTCTCTAGTCCACCTGCACTCCTTACATTTTTGGCTGAATCTAAAAACGACTTGACGATAGAATGAAGCTACATATTACCCTACATACCGATTGCATATTTTGATTCCTACATCTCATGATTCGTCGAGGGATCTAAGACCAAGACCAACGGGGAACCGACAGGATACGAAAGGTAAAGGTCGAATGAACGAACGGTATCTTTTCGAAATTTGAGCAGGGCCCTTATACTAGATTTTGCTATGAGATCACCGGTATATGCATAACCCAACCCATCATCGAGCGGACGAACGAGAGATTCTGAGAAGGGCCTAGACGCATACATGTGAATGAGTCAAAGAGGGACGAGAAGAAAAAGTTGGAAAGAATTGTCATTCATTGGAGTATTTCGCCGTGATTGATGTGGACTGAGTTACGGAGTAGGGATTCTCGCATAAAATCAAGAAGTAGAACAGGGAGAGAGAAGGAAGATAACAGATATTGGGAAGGGTCAAGTATAATTAATACCTTGGAAGAACGACTCTCCTCAGATTGCATCAACAATCATAGAATCAATCCGAAGACATATAAAGAATAAACACGATACATACGATAGACACAGAATCAATAGATGGTCCAAATCTATCAGCATCGTCAATCCACCTTCACTTGGCCGGATCATCTCGTCACCCTTTGATTCGAATACTACTTACTCATTTGTCTACTACCCTCGCTACATAATACATACATATCACATACTCCAATACCCCCTTTCGGTATCCATTCTCGGTATTTGAAGGGCCAGGTCATCGGCCAATCTGGAACTTTACTACAATACCCCGTCTCCATCTTTCTCTCCATCCATAATTTATCCCGTACTCCGTCCATTGACATTGTCTCCCATTCTCACCCCCTCCTCCCCTGGTTACTTCTTGGTCCTCATTACATGTATTTTGTACCCCTACATTTGCCATTATCTCTCCATTTACTGTGTGTGTACTTACTCTAACCCGTTTGAGTACTTTCTTCATCTCTCGCTCAGTCTTTCAGGTCCTCTACCGCACCATCACCTTTTTTATATGCTCATGGTGTGTCGCACCAAATCAAACCACATAAAGTACCAGACTCCCAGGCGACTCCAATAAAGTTTCATCCACTACGCCCCCAAAGCCACTTTCCAAACATCCAAGACATTTCGATATCGATACACCAAGACGAAGTCAAGGAACGGAGAGGAGAGGAGAGGAAAGCAAAGCAAGTGAAAGCAAAGAAAATCTTCATTCATCATCAGCAAAACACAATTCACATCATATCACATCACATCACAGCAACTGGATAGTGTGAACATTGATCAATTAATCAATTAATCAATCAACCAACCAACCAATCAATCAATCAATCAATCAATCAATCATTCATTCATTCATTCATTCATTCATTCATTCATTCATTCATTCAATCGACCGACCAACCTAACCTAACTTGACCCCCCTTCCCCCCAAGAAGGATCATCAATCTTTATATCATTTCCATTATTATTCCGAGATTGATTTCCTCCCAGATTCACTCACTCTTTTGAGGTTCTCTTGCGTGCGTACGGGACTATTACCATTCGAGGCTTGGTTGCTGTTGCATTCCGCTTCTTGTTCTTATTGTCGATCATTAATTATTACTCTTACCATCATTACTACTATTACCACTATCACTACTATTACCACTATCACTACCATCACTACCATCCATCCATACATACCTACATACATATCTATTTACTACGACCGATATCACTCTGGACTTTGATCAATTGATGATCCGATTTATCTTAAGGCTTAAACCACTTTTAAGCTTTGCTTAAGCTTCTATTGCACATCAATTAATTAATCAATTAATCAATCAAATCAAAGCAAATCATTTATTCTCGTTACTTATTTATCCTTATTATACTCCGTCCCTACTTGTCCCTTGGTCTTTGTATGGGAGTTGTATATCTGATTCGTTAAAAGGCCCCTCAACTCACTCATCACCTCTTCTTGGCCATACATATATTAATTGATTCTAATAACAAAGGAGAGAAGGGAAAATTCAAAACGACGACGAAGTGGAAAGAAAAGAATCAGTTGGGTTATTTTTAAGAATTTATTTGTTTTTGGTTTCTTGAGAAAGAGAAGAGAAGAGAGAGAGAGAGAGAGAGAGAGAGAGAGAGAGAGAGAGCGCGCGCGCGAGAGAAGAAGAGACAAGAGGAGAGTGAGTAGGTGAGAAGTGAAGAGAGAATTGAGAAGTGGACAAAGTAGGAAAAGAGTGAAAAGAGTGAAAAGAGTGAAGTGAAGAGAGAAGTGTCACATTCAACAGGAAAGAGAGTGAGAGTAGAAAGTGAAGAAGGAAAAAAAAAAAAGAAAAAGAGAAAGAAGAAGAAAAAGGAAAGAAGCTCTTTCTCATTTATCACTATCATTATCATTATCATGTTCCAACCACAACCCACACCATTTTCACCCTTCTCTACATATGGATTAAATATATCTCCACAACCGCAACCTCCTCCACCACTTCTGGATTTCAACAATTTCCATCACAATCACAATCACAATCAAACCACTCACCCTCACAATCATAATCAAAATCAAAATCTCAACAACCACAACCACAACCACAATCACAATCACAATTCAATTTCAAACACACAATCACTTTATCAACACCAACACCATCATCAACATCATCAATCCCACTCTCAATCTCAATCTCAATCTCAATCTCAATCTCAATCTCACCCTCACCCTCACCCTCACCCTCACCCTCACCCTCACTCCAATTCTCATACTCACCCTCACCCTCATCCTCACAACCATACACATCCACATCCACACTCACATTCGCAAACTCACGCGCAGCAACAACAACGCTCAAATTCTTTATCTCACTCCTCTCCTTCGGCATGTACACCACCAGCAACTACAGCTATCGTGGATAATCTAAACTCAATTGTTGTTGCAACTCAACCAGGACAAGGTACGACGACGGGACGCGGACTAGGAAATACCCTGCAACAATTCCAACAGCGACATCC
Source organism: Botrytis hyacinthi (assembly GCA_004786245.1). Lineage (NCBI taxonomy): Eukaryota > Fungi > Ascomycota > Leotiomycetes > Helotiales > Sclerotiniaceae > Botrytis > Botrytis hyacinthi. The sequence goes on along the minus strand of PQXK01000360.1, from coordinate 6,435 downwards.
ACAACAACCAATTTTTAATCCCATCAACAGTAGCTCTGCGAATTCGAACCCAAATCTTACGGGCACTATCAATCTTCCCCACAACACCAATACCAATTCTTCTCTACCACCATTGTTCGCACATCACAGTCAGCAACAATACAAAATGGAGGATAATGGTGTCAGTGGAGTTAATGATATGGAAGCACAGGAAGCTTTAGCTAGGGAATTTCAACCAGCGTTGGAGGTATGAATTATTTTTTTGCCATCATTACAGAACCTTCAAAATAATTATGAAGGGGTGAGATTTTTCAAGTACAGAGCTTGAACTGACAGTACAGTAGGGTCCATTAGTGGGGGAAAAGAAGAGCAGTTTGGCGATAGCTGAAGAATATGCAAAAGCTGACCCAATTTATGTCTCGAAAACTTCTGTAAGTGGTCTATCCCAGATTATATCCTCAACGCTACTCATAACTAACAATGGGTGATAGGCATTACCTCAGAAGTATTCTCATTATCGACCGATTCTTGGCGATGGAAATTGTGGATGGCGGGGTAAGTCTTCTGAGCTTGGTGCTTGATGATACCCGTGCACATACAACATGATATTCGCCGTCAATAGACATTGCTTTGGGTAGAGCTGATTTATTTGGTGTTTAGCGGCGGGGTTCTCCTACTTTGAGACTTTACTGAGGTTGGGAAATAGAGGTCAGGTAGAGGAAGAACTAGCAAGGATATTATCGCTGAACAGTCTACTCACAACGGCTGGAGGATTCGATGCGTGGATCTTTGAGGATATGGTGGAAGAAACTACCACGTTGTTGAGAGACATGGCAGAGTTAATGGATACCTCTATTCAAGCTGCTGAATCCTTGATCTTGGATCGATTCAATAACTCGGAAATCTCGAACGCTATCGTATACCACTTTCGATTGTTGGCTAGCTCATGGCTCAAAGCCAACCCTCAAAATTACCAAGGATTTATACCAGACGGCGGTGGTGTCGATCAATATAGAAAAGAATGGTTGGAGCCACCTAACCAAGAGATAGATCATCTTGGTATGACTTTACTCATCGATGTTCTACTAAAACCTACCCGATTCTCCGTGGAGATTGTCTATCTCGACCGCAGTGAAGGAACACAAGTCAACAGTCACATGTTCCAAGCTGAGGATTCAAATGGTCAGCCCACCAACCCAGGAGGTCCAATCATATACCTTCTCTATCGACCTGGTCATTACGATATCTTGTATAAGGATCTTGTACGGCAAAGTATTGATATGAGCTCGAATATTCAAGTCAATCGAGCCACGAATTTTACTCATCAGCACTCAACTGAAGCACATCCTCCTATGAATCCATATCAAACGATGGATCTCCTCCTCAGTATTCCGGGTGTCAGTTTCGCATCACCATATTCGAACTTTGGTACGCAATATCAATCGCCGATGTCTCAAGCATTTGCACCTGCACCATCTACCGCCTTATCACCTATGTCACCTACAGGAAATTCTGTCTCAACACCACAGTCCGCAACCTCAGTCACGAGTCTTCCTAATCGTTCAACATTTACTTCAATCAATACTCCTACCCCGATTATCACCTCTCCACACCCATTCAAAAATACTCCAATCTCCCTTCCTATTCATACCCTACCTCCACCTACTCCTCATACTATTCCATCTCGTATTTCATTAGGTATACCCGCAGCGAGTTTTCGCCCAAGCAAGTACGAATGGGCGATATCAGCCGATTTACAAGAAGGACCCGTGCCCAGTTTTCAAACTAGCACGTTTAAAAATAGCCATTATAATACAGCGCATTACAATAATCCGAATTTCCAACCAGAAGAATGGACGCCAGAAGAAGACGGCTTAGGTGTGGGTACTAAAGGAGGAGGAGGTGGAGGAGGCTATGGTGGATGGGCAAGAAAGAGAAGTAGTTGATGAATGAGGTTAGGCATGGGACATGAAATGGGGTTTTGGGGGAGGGAAAAAAATTATGATATTAATGATGCAGGTATTGGGGGTAATTTTTTGTGTTCATATGTTTTAAGGGATTTTCAAGGAACTTGATTTGGGAGATTTTGCGAAACATGCAAATTTATATCATATCATAACATGATTGTTTTGTTGATTTGAGAATCAAATGAAATGAAGTTTGTGTGAGTGTTGTTTGGGTGTATTTTACTGAGAGGATTGTGGTATGTGGTTTGATATGTGCTAAAGATATTATATATGCTGAGAAATATTATGTGAGATAAGGTGAGATGAGATGGAATGTTTAGGGCAGGGGGGCAAGGGAGGGGGAGGGGTACGAAAGGAAGTGACTTTCATCTTTTGGTAAGTGGATATATGAATAGATGAATAGATAGGGAATCATTGGGAATGGATACTAGATAGTGGGGAGATGGGATGGAGTAGAGAGAAGGAAAGGAAAGGAAAGGAAAGGAAGAAGAAAAGAGAATGGATGAAGCGAGATTGATGAGTGTATGAGTGTATGAGTGGATAGATGGGTGGATAGATAGGAAATAATCGGGTTTATATGGGTAGTATTGCTATATTACGAACTTATATTGGTGATGAATAGATGTAGAGGTTTCAATTGGGATTGGGTATGTATGTAATATTGGGAATGTGGATTTGGATTTGGATTTGGATTGGTATGGGAGGGTTGAAACTTGCATGAAAGATTTTTGGTGAAGTGAAGAAGAGATGGACTACCCTATCTAATTATCTAATCGTCTAATTGTGAAAATGTGCAAATGTGAAAATGTGAAATTGAGTTGATTGAGGTGATGGGATTGGTTGGGTCGTATGTGTGTTGATTTTGAGGGGGGGGGAGAGGGAAATGAGGTATGTATGTAGGTAGGTAGGTATGTATGTATGTATATATGTATGGAGTAGAGGTAAAGTAGGCTTTACATGTATAGGGTTGATTTGATTGGGTTTTGTGAATTTGGATTTGAATTTGGATTTATTGGGGGAATCTCGGGGGAGGGAGGAGGGGGGGGTTGTAGGGTAGGTGAGGGTAGGTAGGGAAGGGTAGGTAGGGAAGGGTAGGTAGGGCCGGTAAGGTAGATTAGAGGAGTGGATGAGATTGATGTGGAATGGTTCGAGATTGGATGTATTAGGTGTATGGGTGAATAATGAATAGATAGAGAAAAGATGAAAAGATGGAATAGGAATAGGAATAGGAATAGGAATAATTGACTAATTGATTGATTGATTGATTGATGTAATCAGCGGGAACTAAAAATGGGTTCCCCGACGGGTAAGATCGAGATTTTAGATGAGATCTAGAGGGTTGAGGAGGGAGGTAGGGGTAGGGGTAGGGGGTGGGGGTAGGTTGTAGAGGGGTGCGATGATGTGATGTGATATGATGTGATGAGAAGATCGGGAATCTGGGTTGAGATGAGAAGAGATGAGATGAGATGGTAAGGAGGTAATTTGTGTATGTTCATGTAGATGAACACTCGAGTACCTAGTATACAAACAGATAACTCGGATGTACGATTACCTATTGGAGAGACGAGAGAGTCGAGACGAAACGAGACGAGGACGAGGAGATGTGGAATGTGGATTTTGACATTTTGAGATTGTGGACCATGATTTGGTAATCATGTATGCCTAGGTAATTACCTACTCAATACCTGATTCCCAAAAGAACAGGATACCGAGAAATTAAGTTTGAACAACCTCGGGCGTGACGTAATTTCGCAGCTTGCTTGTGGATTATGGATTGTTGCAGTTGGGCCTTTCGCATCTAGATTCGAGAAGTGTGGGATCGGCCGAGGTGCTCCGGTCATACTGTACATGTATTTGAGGGGCACTATACCGGTAGTAGATGTGTGTATGTATGGTTGCGGGAAAAGGTCGGGATGGGATGGGGATTTCGGGTCGGGAGTTTTGATGTGTCCATGTAATGGATGAGTGAATGACCTTGGGAGTGAATGAATGGTTGTTGAATTAACGAGAACTAGTTTCATAAAATTAGGAAGAGTTCTTGGGGGTTGGGTACAGTAGCATGGATATGGATCTGTTGGTGGTGGTGGGTTTATAGATTGCTTGATGGGGATTTTGAGATTGGGACTGATAGGTTGCCTACCCCGAGTTGAATCTCATACGGATATACCGATTCAGATATTTATCTATCTACATCTAGAGATCTCACTAATCGTTGGTAATTGTGATTGCAATTATTGGGATGATGTATGAAGTATGTGCAATATATATCGACCTATCTACATGGATAGTGGAGTGAGTTCGCTGAGATGAATGGATGTGGGGCTGGGGCTAGGAAGCGGCGGGGAAGTGGAGAGGGGATGTTTGTGTGATGGTTTGGTTTTTTTTTGGAAAAGTAGGTAGGTGTGGGTAAGTAGAGAGAGGGTATTGGGGGTTTGGGAGTTTGGTAAATTGTCATAGATGTGGAACTGAATTGTGAAGATATACTTGTAAGATTATATGAATTTGTTTGCGAGATTGAGGGGGGGAATCTGGAGATGGTAGATGGTAGATTAAATCTGGAAGGAAAGGCTTCTGTAATAAATATGTATATAGATATCTAGATACTTAGATATCCAGAGAGGGATGATAAAACGCGGGGCTAGCTGTAGGTTAATTTAGGGCGAAGGAAGATTTAATGAACGGCCGTTTAATGAAATGAGATTTAGGAAAAAGTATCTAGGATCGCTGAGTAGACACAGGAGATTTTCTGTATTACTTCTAGTGAGAAATCTATATTCTAGTTTCCGGTATTAAAGATCCATTCATTCGTATGAATATAATTATAATCTTTTCTATCTTTTCTATTTATATTTCTGCTTCTTTTCCGAGGAGAAAAGGAGAGTGAAACTATACAACACATTCTGAAATTAACTTTAAAGAAAATCATCAAATTCTACTCTCAAATCATTACTAAAGTCTCGGGCTAAACAGTCCACGAGAAGGAACATACAGAACAGGATAGGATGGGGAGGGAAATTTCATAGATGACTTGGACTCATCCAGGAGAAACAGGGTTTCACACGCTTTTATTTTCTTCTGTGTTTCATTCACTTCAATTTAATCAGATATCTTATATAAGCGTATCGATATGCATTCAGCGTAGAATTGGCTATAGATAGATAAATAAATAGACTAAATGTAGAATAGATTGAGAATTTACTACTATGAGTCTTGATCCAAACAGTTTTTATTTTCAATACTTGTGGAGCTGTATGTGAGTTGATAGTTCTTAGTTCTCTTGCTAATATATATGTATGTATATCTAGGTAGGTAGTACAAGTTCGGTTCGCTTGGATATCCTAAGCGATAAATCAATACCTATCTAGATACTATTGAGAAGTTGAATACTGAATACTGCGATCGAGAAAATACGTCTACATTGTGAATGTACTTGTGTATGAGCTTGAGTTAGTATATGGAATCCCAGAGATACGACTCATTCATCGAGTATCGAGTGTAGATCAATTACTATGATAAAAATTCTAGCTATTTATGTAACTATTATAGTTTTAAGTGACTGACATCTTGGTCTTGTCTGTCTGTCTATCTGTCTGTCTGTATGTGTGATTTGATAATCAATATTGTAAACAATATAATAGTGAGTACTTTCAATATCCATAATAACCATTCCAGAAATTCACCGCGAGTAAATCATTTAATCTTCCTCGAGTAATCTCCAAGATGGCCTTTCGCTTCCTTTACTTCAAAGAAGTTAAGAATAAGAGGTTTGAACTTGAATTATAGATCTAGATTATTTATAATGTAATATTGCTTATTATATACGAGTTGTAGTATGAACTAAATAGTATATTGGATATCTATAGTATATAAAGATTAAACAATGAGTACTAGGAGATTATAAGAATATCTCATACCTAATACTAAATAAACTTTTAGTAAACTAATCATAATAAAATCGATATAAAATTCACATCTCCTTTCTCTTTTCTATTTATCAATCACCTATCGATATCCTATTATCCAGCACTCTACAGTATCCTCAAAATATCCAAAGCCCGCTTGAACTCTTCTTTAGAACTTTCTCATAATTCCCTTCCTATTCCTATTCGTATTATATACACCCCTCTCCCCTCTCCCCTTTTCCCTTTCCTTCCCCTCCTCCTTCAAACTCCCAACCTCTCAACCTCTTATTCTTGAATCTTTCAAATATCTCTCCTCAGTATTCAGTATTCAGTATTCAGTATTCAGTATTCAGAAACTACTCTCTCTCTCTCTCTCTCTCGCGAGCTATATTCTTCTATAAAAGATAAGAGATATCGATTCGAGAAGATGATATCTAGTATTATAAATATTCACAAATAAGAAAGGGATTTTCACTTGCTACTTTCGCTTAACGTGACTTGACTAGAAGTGGGTCATGTCATGATATGGGTCACAAAAATCATATTTTTCTATTTGACCTTGTCCTATATGCTACAGGGTGATCTAC